>JASEVX010001439.1:0-16531 GCA_031761405.1 Serripes groenlandicus | reverse complement strand
TATTGAATAATTCAATTCAAATCAGAAGAATGGACAACCCGAAATATATATACAATACAATTATTAATACTTTCTTTTTATAATTTGACATTATTTTGTTAAATTCAGGAATATTAGGCAATTGCAGTTTACCACTATTCGTTTTGTCTGATATCTGAATATGTTGTGGAAAAATTAAAATAATTAAGAGATAATAATTTTAAACAACTATGTTTTAAATAGCAATCTTTTAATGCCTTTGTTTTTATTAGCAATACCATTTAATCGGCCAGTTTTCAATTTTAAAGTTTAACTGAAACCAGCACACCCACAATTTTTTATTCGAAATAATATCTATATATTTTCATAAGAAAAACTATTTTTTTCGGTTTACTAATTGACATACTCCAACTTTGAACAAGTTTGCCATACAGTCAAGTTTATATACATTGCAAAATTGTTAAGAACGTCTGTAACAATTTAATCTAATATTTGTATGGAAAAGATGAGAAATTATTGAATTAATTCACTTTGTCCCCAACAATGAGATGAAATATTATCACAATTGATCTAAATTTTGAGTGTCATGTAAGGGAGGAGTTCAAGATTGACATGTGATGTTTGCACCAAAACTGTTTGTTTAAACCCTTTCCAAACAACTTTTTCCTAAATGTTTCAACTTCAATAATATCATTGATATATTGTTTTATATTTTTGCCGTAGACTTCCTCTGCTGCAGGTTTGTTTATTTATAGTTTTCTCTTTCCCACATACAACACATCTGTAGCAGACAACTTTTGAATACATACATGAACACATTTTGAAACTCCCTTTAAATGGAAGTACAATTATTGAATTGAGTTGAATACGTTGGTGACAAAAGAGAAACTGCTCATTTTTAGCAATTTGTTTTTGTTGTCGACATGTTTTAAAACAGTAGTCTGCTGCAGAGGCGTCAGAAAGCGTCTATATGAGGGAAAGGTATAGCATATAGAGGTAAGTCTTCTAATTCTCCATAAACCGAGAAAGTTGGCGTTTGCTTTTATAGCACCTAATAATGATAATAATACTTTTCATATTTAAATATATAGTTTTTGCCAAGTTGTTTTTTAAGTCGTCCGCTGCAGATTTGTTTGTATATGGAGAAAGGGGTTAAGTTACTACCCTTACAAAGGACATTGTTACTCAGTGCAATGATTGTATCTTACCAAAACCTTTTTCTGCTGGATTCTACACATTAGTGGAATGCTTAACATTGTAGACCAAGACAGGAGTGGATCGTATGTCTTCGAAAATGTTGTCTATAATCCTTTTTCCACAGTGAATTTTATTTACAGCAGACAACCTTGAAGACACATGATTGAAATATAGAAAGTATCTCGAAAAAGAAACTGTGATTGTAGAAGTAGAACACGTTGTGGAAAAAGAAGAAAATGTGTTCATCTTTTTTCCTACACTGTTTCAAAAGCCGTCTTCTGAAAGCGCATGGAAATGCGCCTTCCTGAGGAAATGTTGTTTAAAATTGCAATGTACTAGGGCAATTAAATATGTTTTCAAAGTCGCATGTAGCAGGTAAAACACATTGTTGTTCAAAGAGTCTCGCGTAGAAAGGGTAAACTCATCTAGTTTCAAAGCCATTCGTAGCAGAGCAAAACAGGTTTTGTTCAAAAGTCAATGCGACATGCGTCATTCCTCTTTCCACCAATGGGCTAAAGTCTATGTTGAAAAACAGCCAGTTGCTTGGAAAGATTGTCGTGTGGAGTACTGGTGTGAGAAAACCAGGAAATGTCATGAGTAGTGTGAACTGGTCGCCGTGATATAACTGAGAAATTGTTAAAAACGGCGTTTAAACCCCAAATCAATCAATCAATTAAAGTCACATGTAGCAGGAGGGCAAACAAATGTTGTTCAAAATCACCTGTTGATAAAAACAGTTTGTTCAAAGACACGTGTAGCAGGGCTAGGCTGAAAGTTATTCTAAATCGGCCCTCACCCCCCGCTTCCCACCCCAAAGGACATGCAGGTACATATTGACCAAAAACGCTTATACTGGTAGGAAGAGGGTAAAAAGTCCTCATCGACTAGAGATATCTTCAGTTAAATGACAAGAATTGGCGAAAAGAAAACAAAGAGACAGTAGAATCACGAGCTCCCCTTTGGGAAATAAAGGTGAATGTTTAATTTTGGCCGTGTGTCAGACAAGCGACGTTTGATGAATGGCTGAGACAGAAATCAAAGATGTACATGGAATATCAATTGAGGCGCTAATCCTAGAAGATTAGAAGTTAGAACTTCGTCTGAGACTTCTTAAAATGAGCCGTTCCACGAGAAAACCAACATTATGGCCTCTGCGTAATGTTTCGACCTAGATCAGCCTGCGCAGACCGCGCAGGCTAATCCGGGCCGAAACATTCCGTTTCAGGGAATAGAGGTATACATAGGAAAATGAGTCCGGAAACAGAAAATCCGCATGAGGCGAACAGTGTGTGCTAGGATCAGCCTACGTGGCATGCTTAGGCTGATCCGGTTCGATACTTTTCGCAGAGCCCACAATTTTGGTTCTCTCGTTGGACGGGTCAAATGCACAATTCGTCTTTGGCCCGCGTCTCATGATAACCGACATTCTGAGGTTTTGAATTTAATGCCGTTACGCTTACGTCGCTAACCCGTATAGCGTTACCATGCTGCACGTTGCCTGGGAAAATCGTTGTGAATAGTACTACTGCAAGACGGTCAGGAAACACATGGATTGGACTAGGTTGCCTTTGAAATTTGTTGTGAATAGTACTGCTGCAAGATGGTCATGATATACATGGATTTGACTGGGTTGCCTTTAACATTCGTTGTGAATAGTACTGCTGCAAGACGGTCAGGAAACACATGGATTGGACTAGGTTGCCTTTGAAATTCGTTGTGAATAGTACTGCTGCAAGATGGTCAGGATATACATGGATTTGACTGGGTTGCCTTTAAAATTCGTTGTGAATAGTACTGCTGCAAGACGGTCAGGAAACACATGGATTGGACTAGGTTGCCTTTGAACTTCGTTATGAATAGTACTGCTGCAAGACGGTCAGGAAACACATGGATTGGACTAGGTTGCCTTTGAACTTCGTTATGAATAGTACTGCTGCAAGACGGTCAGGAAACACATGGATTGGACTAGGTTGCCTTTGAACTTCGTTATGAATAGTACTGCTGCGAAACACATGGGTAGGACTAGGTGAAGCTGGCCACCGTGATATAACTGAACTACTGTTGAAAAAATACAATAAATCCAAATTGATTAATAACTTGTTGCTCGTGATGATAATGGTGATTACTATCAATCAGTGAGAGATAACGATCGTTTTCTTTTATTCCGCGGCTTTCTGTGCCAACCACTAGGTTGTTGGTGTACAACGCCTTGGCTGAAGGATGTGTAAGTATTGAAAATAATTCAATTGCAGGTGTGCTTGAAATAAAGAAAAGAAATACTACTTAATGTGTCTGGAAATGATTCCGTTATAAAACTGAAACAAAATTGAAGTTACTAAGTCAATGCAAACAATATTCTTTTCAATATTTATATATTATCGTGAATTGTCGCTGTCTGTTTTTATGTTTATACACTGCTATACAAATCCAAGCCATTTAGTGGAAGCGTGGGCATATATATCATAATACTTATGTAACATAATTCATAGACAATATTCACATACTGTTTCGAGTTTTCACACATGTTCAAAAAGTAAAAAGCGCAATATGTTTCCTCTATAACCAGTCCAAAATCGTCAACACTTGATTGGCTAATTCTACAATTAAGTAAAATTCTGACAAATCAGAACCTAGGATTTACGGACGGGTTTCTATACAAAAATCTGATAACGAAGATCAAAGTCAGTGGCGGAATAACCGCATTAGCTTTCCCAATTCCACGATTCTACCGCCTCGATGGATGTAACCTTTTATTCCTGTGGAATCTAATTTGTGCTAATTAGCGAAATGATTCTATTCCGGGCTTGCGTAGAGAAGCCGAGCCTCTCCGAGATTGTTCAAGTGTCCTTGTTATTCGGGATCAGGTGAAATTCGCGTTAATTCCCCTACTCAAAATCACATCATTTGGAATTAGGAACAAGCGAATCGGGCTTTCAATGGCGAGAAATAAGAGAGAAATCTTCGCCGTTAGAATTAATTTTCCACGAATTATTCCCTTCTTATTGAATTTACTTTTGCTTCACCGAATTGATGCCTGTGTTGCGATATATAGTTAACAATTGGTTTTTATGAAAACAGAAACATTTGAATTTGTGAAAAATTCCATGACTTAATAATGCTGAATCTAATTGCATTAACTATCTAAAAGAATGATAACTATATGTTTTCGTAATATGCCGTGTGCTTTTTAATACACTATAAAAAATAAATTCCTGAAATGCCAGGTTCACATTTTTTTTTTTTTTGTATTTTCTTTTAAGCAAACATTGTTTAATGATAATAGAACGCATGTCTATCCTCTATCAAATATATATAGGAAGATTGATCGAATAAAGCCCCTTATAACGTACGTCGCTTTCACAGTCAAGATCTTGAAGTTTCGTTGAAGGTAGGTTGATCCAAAACACGCTCTTTACGCCGTATTCTACGACCTCCACATAAATGAATGAAATACTCCATTACATTTTTTATAACTTATTTATTATATTAATTTGTGGGAAAAAATAAAACAAAAATGAAACTTGTTTAGATACACAATTCATCGCTTACACTACAGCTGTTTTTGATACATTAATCCGATAAAAGTTTTATGGATCTACACGTAGCTTGCGGACCGAACCCATGATCGCTAATATTGTGTCGAAGGTTCTCCTCATTAGAATATGGCTCATATGTACATATATGCATTGCAGTTCAAACATATTGAAAATAGTTGAAACTATTACATCATACTATAATGAGTTTTGTGACGCTCGACACAGATTAAAGCACCATAGTCATTCCCAATGAGTTCAACACTAAATAGAGTACATCTCTCGTGCATCAAATTCTTCTACACTTACCTAAAGTAAACGCCATGATATAATAAACTTACTTGGAAAGGTAAAACATACAAAGTAAGTCAGAAGATCGAAATACCCAATATAGAATACAATTTTCTTCAAGGAGAGTTAATACATAAAAAGGACGACAACGACGGATAGCACTGAGTACACGAAGGTTACAACACTTAACGCGTGAACACGACCTTGCGACTACGAGATGCAAAGACCTATCAAAAAGCCAATTTGTAGAAAATATAATTAGTCAAAACGTCTCGGTCCATTCCGTGGCAGACCAGAAACCCTACAAGCCTAAGTGATTAGCGTACCTAGGCCCGTACTTATCTAGCATTCCCAATGCCATTCTTATTCTAAATTTGTAGCTTATTTTATATTCAACACTGATTCAACTGTATATTTGGCGAGGAAAGACAGATGCCTTAGATGAATGTGGGTAGATGTACTTGTAAATGATAGCCAACATATTCGTAAATTTGTATTTCTTTCGCTGTCGTATTACTGAAATATCATCGTTCCCTCCACCACAGATATGCAATTTCCTACGACAAGCTTTAGACAAAAAGCAATGCGTATATCCGTAATGCCCTCTACTCATACATATGTATCAAGTCGAAAGAAATCCTTCGATAAACATTAGACCTAAGGCAATGCGTGGAAAACCCCTATCAGTGAAAAAACATTTTTTATAATTAGTTGAATACATTGTGACAAAAGGTGAAATTTGCTTATATATCGTCTACGGCTAATGTGTCATACAACGTCTGTATGTTTCAGTGGGTTTAGAAGAAAAGAAAACGTGTAGTGTTCTATAACCCTCTTTTAAAGCGACCCGTTTCCGAGCCATCAATTCTTCCCGGAGATCTTTTCTATAACCGATGATACTTTAATACAGTTATCGTCGCTCATTAACACGCACAATGGGGGAAATGCTGTTTGCCGAAATTAGATGGCGGTTTACTGATAACAAGATTTCCATTGCGCCAATAACAGACATATTTGATTTTCACGACGTAAATTGAATAATGACGGATTCATCTTTCACGTTCCTGGAGCAGGAACGATAACCCTAGACTGTAAAAGCCATGGTTTTGAAGGTCAAATTATGCCGAATACATCCGCGGTCATGCTGATCTAGCCGAATTGTCCATAAAAAACACCTTTGTTTGCATTCACCAGAATGCATTGATTATATGACATTGAGTTTAAATTCATTGTAAATGTATATAGGATGCACTGGAAATGATTGATTTGATCATTTTTAGTATTTTGACCTTATTTGAAAGTGAAAGTAGAGAATGTGAAAAGCCGGTTTTGTCCGGGCTTTATTTGGTCCAAAATTAAAGTAATCATTTTCGCCGGGTGAATTCTTTCTTGCATAATGCATGACCCCCGCCCCCCCCCCCCCCCCCCTCCCCCATTGTTTTGGATTGTTTTAAAGCTTAGAAGCAAATCTGTAAAATGATATAGGGTATTCTTCTACATGATAAACGCTTAGAAAGTGTGACAATTGAGGACTGAAACTATTCGATTTACATTGAAACAAATAAGGAATGTATTTGGTGTATTGTAACCTGAATGATTTCCCTAGACACATTTCCTTATACAGACGATATTTGACTTATTAACATCTAGCAAAATACTCTTGAACACATTTTCAGAAAAGGGGGAAATTGCTCATCGTGAGCAACATCCTATGTTCACGCCTGTTAAGAAAATGTACCTCTTACATTGCAGATGTTCCCAGGTTTGAAAGCGACTTTAATATACGTGTATTATATCTTTTAAATTAAATTGAAGGTACCATAATTTGTTTGAGGTTAGAAACGTTAATAAATAAATGGAAAGAAAATACATAGAAATATAGCCTATCAAATAGAAACAAATACCAGAAACATTTCTATGTCATGCATTATCTTGAAAAAAAATATGAATAAGCTATAATCGCTTTTCTCCAATACTTTTTCTTATTGTTATGTGGTCATTTAGTTAACCCTTTCCCTCATATAGACGCTTCTGACGCCTCTGCAGCAGACGGATTTTTGAAAACATAGTAACAAAAAAAGAAATTGCACAAAATGTGCAATTTCTCCTTTTGTCACAATGTTTTCCAATTTTAGTCATAGGTTATCCATTCAATTATAGAGATTTTCCATTTTTTGACAAAATATGTTCAAAGTCGTCTGCTGCAGAATTGTCGTATGAGGGAAAGGGTTAAATATCTACCATTAACCAGGATGTAGAGGTAAATGACAAAAAATGTATATGTACATTCATATGTGTGTGTTTGTAAGATTGTATGTACAAGATGAACATTTTATCTTTTTTCAATAAAATCTTGAATCTTGAATCTTGTTAATAAGTTTTCTATATGTGAATACAATGGACCTTTTAGTTACGAAACAAGTAACACTGGATGCATATAGGTATTCTTTTAATTAGCCCAACAACTTAATGTTTGACCCTTTCCCAAATAGAATAATTCTGCAGCAGACGACTTTACAAACATATAGACATAACTAATGCCTGATCTATATACATGATGCATAACTATTGAATAGAGTTGAAAACATTTTGGCAAAAGGACAACGTTTTTAGAATTCATCTGCTACAGAGGCATGTAGTATAAGAAAGCGTCTATGTGTGGGATGGAACAGGTTTAAGTCAGCTGCTCTTACAGCACCCAATGAGACCGTCTCCGTGGTGTAGTAGTAAGAGCGCTCGCCTTGGTTTCGATACACGTTCGGGTCATTTCAAAGACGTTAATAATTTATGAACATCAAAGCGGGCCTTTTCACTCATGTCATACCCACTCTTGAAAATGTCATTTGACCCGTGCCGCGAGAAAACCAACATTGCCGACTCTGCGAAAAGTATCGACCCGGATCAGCCTGAGCATGCCGCACAAGCTATAACCCGGGCAGACCTTTTTCGCCTTTTGTGGATTTTCTGTTTCAGGATTCACTACTCTATACCTCTATCCCCCTGAAACGGAATATGTCGGTCCGGATCAGCCTGTGCGGACTGCACAGTCATATCTGGGTCGATACATTACGCAGAGTGCATAGTGTTGGTTGTCTCATGGAACGGCTCATTTCTGGTGTTAACTCAGTTAAATATAACTTGACCAAATACAAACAATAATCCACTATTTAGCTATTTCACTGCCGAATTTCACAAAGTCGACTCTACTATTTTGAAAATTTGAACCTCTCCATTTTTCGTCCAACAGGAATTTTGGTAAAATTTAATGTCTTAATAGCAACAATGCATATTTCATTGCATGCTTTATGACGCCCCTGCAGCAGACGACTATTGGAAACATTGTGGCAAAAGGAGAAATTGCTCAAAACGAGCAAGTTCTCCTTTTGTCACAATGTTTTTAACTTCTTACAGTAATTATACCTACAATAATATAGATTTTCCATATTTTTGAGTAGAAATTTTCAATGTCATCTGCTACAGATTTGTTGTATGTGGGAAAGAGTTAAGAATTTATGAAAAAAAAAGGCATTTGCACTCATGTCATAACCACTCTTGAACATGTCATTTCTGTTGTTAAATCAGTGAAATATAACTTGACCAAATACGAGAAATAATCCACTATTTAACTCTTTCGCTGCCGAATGTCACAAAGTCGACTCTACTATACTCACACGAAAAAGAAAGTGTGCACTTGGTTAGAGGGATTCTTTTTTTATACTTATAGAAGAAAAATATAGGCAAATTTGGTATCAAAATGTGCAAAAATGTATTGGCAATACGATGTTTTACTTTTAATTGAAATTTGATAATTATCAGAACAAAGTTTTACGTGTGAATAACGTAGGGGTGAAAAGTAAAAGTTGCATATTTGTAATGTTTTGTAACTGCTTTTTTGTCTTCGGATATTTGTCAAGTTACGTGACAATTCATCAGTATCTGTTGTGGCCTCTTCGTCTATGGATCAACGGAAGTATTCTAGATCGTTATTTTCTTCACTCATGATGATAACTCCGTATATCTAAACTTTGTAACAAAAATGTTATGCCCAATTTAAAAGTGCACACTTTCTTTTTCGTGTGACTATATTTTGAAAACCAGACCTTTCCATTTTTCATCCATCAGGAATTGTGGCGAAATTGAATATCTGAGTATCAAACAATGCATATTTCAGGAGAGACCTCTACATGTTTCGTCCAACATGAATTTTGGAAGAATTTAATGTCTGAGTACTTAGCAAACAATGTAGATTTCAGGTGAGACAGCTCGTCACGAGCTGTTTCACCTGAATCTGCATTGTTTGCAAAAGCCTTTAATTACCTTTGGCAGCGAAAGGTTTAATCGACCTGTTAGGATTACTCATTGTTACCAAGCTTGTTCCGAAATAAATTGTTTTCTCTTTGTTTAATATTTTCATATAGATCAAGGACACTGTAAGGTTAAATGGAATTTTGTTTTTACAAATTGTGCCGCCCACTGTGGCGGAGTGACACACATGTATCACATTTCGATCGCTTTGCTGTCTATCCGTCCGTCTTTCTGTCCGTCATGCTTTTGCTTTATGACTTATTGGATACGCACTTACAAAAATGTACAATGCAAATAATGTGATCTGGTCTACCAGCATAACCTTTTAAACTATGCAATCAATTGGCCGTCTCTCTAGTGCCTTCCGGTGTTCAATAATTGATTATGTTGTGTTTAACGTTATAGCATGGCGTTTCCTGGGTAATGTCACCAGTACTACTGGTCCATTTATCCTGACTCCAGTTATAGCACGGCGTTTCCTGGGTAATGTCACCAGTACTACTGGTCCATTTATCCTGACTCCAGTTATAGCATGTCGTTTCTTGGGTAATGTTACCAGTACTACTGGTCCATTTATCCTGACTCCAGTTATAGCACGTCGTTTCCTGGGTAATGTCACCAGTACTACTGGTCCATTTATCCTGACTCCAGTTATAGCACGTCGTTTCTTGGGTAATGTTACCAGTACTACTGGTCCATTTATCCTGACTCCAGTTATAGCGAGGCGTTTCTTGGGTAATGTTACCAGTAGTACTGGTCCATTTATCCTGACTCCAGTTATAGCACGTCGTTTCTTGGGTAATGTTACCAGTACTACTGGTCCATTTATCCTGACTCCAGTTATAGCACGGCGTTTCTTGGGTAATGTTACCGGTAGTACTGGTCCATTTATCCCGACTCCAGTTATAGCACGGCGTTACCTGGGTAATGTTACCAGTACTACTGGTCCAATTTATCCCGACTCCAGTTATAGCACGGCGTTATCTGGGTAATGTTACCAGTACTACTGGTCCATTTATCCTGACTCCAGTTATAGCATGTCGTTTCTTGGGTAATGTTACCAGTACTACTGGTCCATTTATCCTGACTCCAGTTATAGCATGTCGTTTCTTGGGTAATGTTACCAGTAATACTGGTCCATTTATCCTGACTCCAGTTATAGCACGTCGTTTCCTGGGTAATGTCACCAGTACTACTGGTCCATTTATCCTGACTCCAGTTATAGCATGGCGTTTCTTGGGTAATGTTACCAGTACTACTGGTCCATTTATCCTGACTCCAGTTATAGCACGTCGTTTCCTGGGTAATGTTACCAGTACTACTGGTCCATTTATCCTGACTCCAGCCAGTCGTAATTCAAACCCTGCAAACCTGAGCACCTAGGCAGCCACTAATACCATTTTTAAAGTCTTTGGTATGACCCGGCCGGGGTTTGAACTCGCAGCCTCCCGCACCGGAGGAGGACGCTCTACAACTACACCACCGAGGCGGTTTCCGGTGTTCAGAGTCATACAGAAGTACGGACTTGTCTGTTGGATATTATTCTATTTTGATTTTTGTTTTTATTCGAAAGGGTCTGAGAGTTCCGTAGAGTGTTGAATTCATCTTGTCTTCTATACTTGAACGAACTTGGTAATGTTTCGCAACACGCATCTGGAGGTCATGTTCCAGTATGGGAAAGTTGTCGTATGGCATTTATAGTCATCTGTATCAGATTACAGTAATGATTTTTCGATCATTTGATCCAGTTTTTTCATGGGAAGCGAAAGTTTGATGCACTATGATTGAGAAAAGATAAAACAGTTGTTTGCTTAAACGATGTTTCCTACGATCAGTAGATACATACTAAAATAAAACGGTACGAAAAACACAAATGTGCAGCAAACGGCTTATAAGACAACATATATTGAAAGTATTTATGAAATAATTACTTATAGAGTAATGTTGAAAACAATGTGACAAAGGGAGACCTTGCTTTTTGAGTAATTTCTGCGTTTGTCACAATGTTTTCAAAAGACGTTTGACGCACATGCGCAAATATGTGTGTGCATGTCGGGAAACGTTAACATTACACATCGAGATCATTTATTGTTCGTACCGTTCCGATTTTTCAGCCCAATTGAACCAATGCGGTCCCGTTATGTTTTATTGGCTTTGATTGTGAATAATTAATAAGCTGAAAATGGCTGAAATCACTGAAGCAAAATTTGTACCACGTCGCCAGAAAATTGACTTCGACTCTGTTTGTGATATCCAAATACACTATAGTATATATATACCTGATCATCAATAATAAATATATAACGTAGTTTATGTATTTTCAACAGCTTTGTTTAATGCAATTTTAAACGTGTAAAATAAATGAGACCGAGTTTAAAGGGGATGGATGTGCATGTTTTTGCTAATGATACACATCTATATCTTCGAAAAATGGTCTGGATCAAATTATTAATGGTGCATAGTAGTTGATTTGTTTTTTGTGGGATTAGGATCTGGCTTGAAATCTTCAAATTCCACAGAATACAAAATAGCGAGCGAAAACAACAATTTGACCCCGAATACATCGGCTGACCACCCTAGGCAACTGGTGCACAATTCCCGCAGATATATTTCGACATGCCGTGGCTTACGATTTAATCATTGAGAACGGCAAGATGTGTAATTAAGACAGCCATTAAATATGATACGCTATTTAAAAGGCCGTTTTAGGTTTGATATTAACTCTTTTCCGTAAGCAGTTCTGCCATTTTAAGCCGATGAATTTAAAAAAAAAAAATGTAGACACAAAAATAGAAAATCGCAATGAATGAATGTAATATTATAGAATGGAGTTGAGACTATTTTGTCAAAAGAAGGAATTGTTCATTACGAACAATTTCTCCTTATGTAACAATGTTTTCAAAAGTAATCTGCTGCGATATTTTTTTCAAAACATATCTGTATTTGAGAAGGTGTTAAATCAGATAGTCTGCAATACTATTGATGTCTGAAACGGGAAGACTTCCTTCGTATCGGAACAAAGTAAAAACCGCATACATATGAGGGAAAGTGTTCGAGAACATTGTTATCAAATGACATAAACCACAATTTTATACGTGCCACACACAAACGGAAACCAGCATCCAAACAGGTACTCTAGACTGGACCGGTAATTGGTGATTCAATGAAGGTAATAAACAGTTTTCACGGAGGAAATCATTTTAATATCGGGCGCATCACGGTATAAAAGGGCTTTCGCTGCATGGGCAAATACAGGTGATTGATCACATACGAAACTGCTACAGTATGAATACAGGGTAATCGGGTTATGATCAAACATCCTATTCGATGCATGCCTATTTCTACGCTCGGTTGACAAGCTCCTTAATCTGTTTGCAAAGCTGTATATTATTAGGCCGTACATGCATTAACATAGCTTTTGTGAATTGTTTGTATTTATATTAAAATACAGATGGTTAAAAACAATAGAAAACACACAAACGTCACAAACTATATACCGTCTCTCTCTGTGGTGAAGTAGTAAAAGCGTTAACCTTTGGAACAGATGACCAGGGTTCGATCCCCGGTTAGGTCATACTGAAGACTTTAACCCCTTTCCTTTCTTCAAATAGACGCTTTCTGACGCCTCTGCAGCAGACGGATTTTTGAAAACATGTTGACAAAAGAATAAATTGCTCAAACCGAGCAATTTCTTCTTTTGTAACAATGTTTTCAAAACTATTCAATTATTGTACTTTCATTTAAAGGGAGTTTCCAAACAAAAATCGGGTATGTTTTTAAAGTCGCCTGCTGCAGATTTGTTGTATGCGGGAAAGGGTTAAACATGGCAGTAATGGCTTCACTACTTGGCGCTAGGAAATGTGCCTAGCATTTCACCATGCCCACGGTGCCGCGACTGGGGATCAAACCCGGGACGCCCGGTTACAGACAGATTCCTTTGTAGTTATTATACTATGCATTGAATTGTTCTCTCTTAACTTTCATATTTGTACCTGCAATGTCTTCATTAAGTAGAGACAGAAACAAACTGTTTGGAGAGACTGTATATTATGATAATTGTGCTATTAACATTGTGTCGTGTTTAATTTCATGAAGAGCTAGAAGTACAGTCACATGTAATTAACTCACAGATACATTTAGGCCCTCGTCAGGCAAAATAAGTGTTGTTGCATATCTGCTCTAAAATAACTAAAAGTTATCGATTTCCGAAACTGTCCATGCTGCGGTTGAAAACCAACATTTTGGACAAAATTGCTCGACATGAAAAAAACCTCCTAATTTTCCAAAAATGTTTCCACTGTATTTTAAACAGAATCTTTGGATTATGAAATACGTGTTGCCGTTTCCTTATAGCTAAATTAAATAGCACTTTCAGGCACTATAAAGAAAACCGTTGATCAAACACATTGATTTGAACAGGACGGAACGGAAATGATATCGTGATTAACTGGCCATTTCTTTCTTGTCGCGGCACTAACATCCCGATATAAAATCGTTTAGTTCATCGCAAAGACACCTGCCTGGGACGTTATAAACAGTATATGATATTTAATGGTAGCTGGGTTCGCCTTTCAACTATCAATAGATCTAACCAACCCGTGCCTTTAACGGTCGGAAAAAAACAAAACATTTTGCCGTTTTTATCGGTTCGTATTATTTCTGTTTCATCATGAAGATGGTGTTATTCTTTAACAAAATTAACATGATCACTAGGTTAATCAGTATAATTATTATGGCGTTCATGTTTGTTTGTTCGTTTTATATGTTATTGCGCGGCCTACAACAATTATTCAGTTATATCACGGCGTTTCCTGGGTGGGTTACCAGTATGACCGGTAATCATTTATTCTGACATCAGTGACTCAGTCGTAATGCTAACCTCACTCTCCTGAACGTCATCTAGGGAATGCCATAACTACCCTTGATACATTATTTGTTATGTACGACCCCGTGACCTCTTCCGTACATGAGGTGGACGCTCTACCACTTTACCATTAAGGCGGTCTCACGTACATATAGTTTTATCAAATGAGCGGCGCTCCAAGAAAACCAGCCTTAGTGTAATCATGAATTACTATTATATGTAATTCACATGCACATTGTTTCCCAGACGTTTCTAGAGCCGTCTATGCACTAGCTGACAAACAGTGAATATCCTGATCAGATTATACAGGTTAGTCTGGACCTGCACTAGTCGCATATGCCTTGAGGTTTAGTTTCCGTAGACCACGTCTCAAATAATTGTAAACTGCGTTATCTATCCAACATTGTGTAAATTTCTTAAAATAAATTACAAATAAAATGAAAATTGCTAACACTAATCATCATTTATTTGCTTTAAGATAAAGCTTTGTATATTGTTGCTATAATTATAACTAAAACTGGGTAGACACTGGAACTAAATGCATATCAAGTTAACAAAAGAGACTGTGGCAAGCGTCATTCGTCTTTAACATTGGAAAGTATGTCGTGTGGAGTACTGGTGTAAGAAAACCAGGAAACATATGAGTAGGTGAACTGGCCGACGTGATATGACTGACAGATTGTTGAAAACGGCGTTAAACCCCAAATCAATCAATCAATCATTAATTCTAAGTGTGAAGTCCAGATTAATCCATGTTTAGTTTTGTTTAAACTTATTAATTGACATCGATTGCGCAACAAGCTTTCAGCTTATATTAACCAATCTCGATATCTGCTTCCTGTAGATTTAACCAGTTCTCGCGCAGGGTGTGTAGACAAATCTCAATAGCAAAAGCCGCTTATCAAGGGCTTTCGAACACGGGACCTTTGGTAAGAGAAGCCAACGCTCTACCACCGAATCAATTCATTATAAACTGAAACATTCATATCCTTGTGAAAAGGAGACAATAATAATAATAATAATATTTTTTTTTGTTATTTGACGTAAACAGTTTCTTGTCATTTTGTCAATATATAAACAAATTACAGTAAAAAGAGATAATGATTTCATTGTATCAACCAATCAGTTCACCAGAAATGGTTCCGTGTTAGAAATGTGTTTACCAGTCGTTACTGTAATCAAGAGTCTCACGTTTTACTAGGGTAATTGTTTGTCATGAATTTTTAATCAAAGCAATGTTCGTTTGTCACTGCCCATGTCAAAGACGACGCGCACAGACCTGCATTTACCCTTATCCTGATGGACTTGGCTTTTAAAAAAACATTTCGTTTAAACGCTATATTGTATTTTATATATTTACAAAAGATATTTCAGTTATGTCACTTCGTTTCCTGGGTAATACAATGTACAAAGAACTGTTCTAAATTATATATTTTAAGAACTGAGCAATAAGCCTGTGCACTTATTTGACATTAACACACCAAAAGAAAAATGAGTTATATCAAACTGATTTTTTTTTTACCTCTTTCCATTTGGACGCATATGCAGCAGACGACTATTGAATATTTTGATTTTGTGGCAAAAGAAGAAATATATCATATTAAGTAATTATTTATTTTGTCGCAATGTTTTCAACTTTATCTATTAATTATATCTTCATTATAAGATATTTGCAATTTTCGAATTCGTTTGTTGCAGATTTGGTGTATGTCGTGGAAGAAGCAAATCTGATATTGTTCCGTAAAATAAAAACCAATGAATAGTTTTGCTTTTTAGTTATATAATTGAAAGTCGTTTGTCGATATAGTCTTGCTGCCTTTGATATTTAACATCATACAAAGTTACTTTGGCGTATAACGAATGGGGCTACATTTCTATATTTGGAATAATGATGTTTTAAAGAAATATAACATATATGCATACAGTGATGACACTGATGAGCATGTGTGTATGCACAGGGTTACATGGGTGTTCACTTTTCGCTAACAAAAACAAATTTTAATTCAAAGAAAATTCATATTCTCTCGAATATCACCTTAAGCTCATTATTGCCATAATATTTTCAAAATTCGACTGCTGCAAATGCGTCTGCAAGTGGGAAAGTGTTAAACGAATGAATGTTGGCATTAATTAATCAGGTAAAAAACTGTAGTCAACTTCAGTAGGAAGGAAAGAAACAAAAGAGAAATTTGAGCTGTTTGAAATCCAGTAGCTGCACGAACCCCACGCCTGGTCTCTCTCTCTCTCTCTCTCTCTCTCTCTCTCTCTCTCTCTCTCTCTCTCTCTCTCTCTCTCTCTCTCTCTCTCTCTCTCTCTCTCTCTCTCTCTCTCTCTCTCTCATCTCTCCTCTCTCTCTCTCTCT
>JASEVX010001438.1:12500-16531 GCA_031761405.1 Serripes groenlandicus | reverse complement strand
TCTCTGCAAAGGAGATTGATCTACGCAGTTGGTATTCACGAGTCACGCGATCAACAGTTTTAGCTTTAAAACAGTTCATATTTTAGATATACATGGATAAACATTAGAAAATGCCTTCTTCACAAATCAAGACATCTCTTTGAACATGAAAATAACATTCACTAAGTTAAAATTGCCATTAGAAGGAGAATATTCGACGTCATTTTCATCAGCAGGTGCGCGTATGTAAACAACATTAGACTGTGCGACGCAAAGGTTTGTAGTTATAGCCTTTTGATTACATGTAGTATATAGTGTAAAATACAGTATTTCATTCTAGCAAATAGGGACTGTTATGTCTTCGTAAATAAACCAAAAAAACATAAATGCGAGTCAAAATAAAGAAACTGAAAATACCTAAAACATCAGAATATTTATTTCATTTTAGATGTGTCATTACTTAGTGTTTTTAAACAAACACAATTGTAATATGTTCAAGACATCTAAATGTGTTTCTTTATAATAATAATCCTCCCTCCCATGTCATTTCCGAAAACCTATTTAAAATAGAAGTCGCGGGCTTCTGCCCGGCGACTAATAATGAAAGTGAAAGTAATTTCCACTCAAACGGCGTTTTCCGAAAATGAATATTGGAAACCGTAGATAAAATGGTAACTGATAGCTAATTATTGATTAGTATTGACTGCAGACCCCCTTTGGAATACCTCGAATGTAGTGTTGTAAATTTAATGATCCTCAGGATTGGTCAGAATCAAATTGATTGCAGTCTACACAAGGTAAGATAGGTTTTATACAATTTAAATAGCATTGAAGATTCTTACCTTCTTTTGTCGTAAATCTTACAAATATTTCGAAGAGTGGTTTTCGCGTGACATATGTGATGCCATACGTAATAACCCTTTCCCACAAACAACAGACGACTTTGAAATAATCAGGGTAAAAATATGGAAATATTTCTATAAAAGTAAGTTTAAATATTGAATAGAATTGAACATATTGTAGAAAAATGAGAAATTGCTCATGTTGAGCAATTTCTTCTTTTGTTACAATGTTTTCAATAAGTCGTCTGCTGCAGAGGCGTCATAAAGCGTCTGTTATGAGGAAAAGGGTTATAACGTATGGCAACACCTATGTCACGCGAAAACCACCTTTCGATATATTTGTAAGATTTTACGACAATTACGCTAAAATGGCATACTCGGGTATATAACCTATATCTGAGCGGTGTTCTCCGAAAACCAACCTTAATGTAATTATAACGCGTGTGGAAAAAGACTCGCCTGCGCTTTGATGTTAAAGAATCCAAATTGATTGTACTTGACAGAAGTTTCTTGAAAACTTCTATGACTAATTGAAGAACAGTGCAGAGACATATCAGACTACGCGGATGCGTAGGCTGATCTAGTTCTACACAGGTAGTAAATGCGTTATGGATGTTTGTTTGCATATTATATTATTGACCATAGCTGTTCATCAGAGGATTCAGCGGTGATATTACGACTATAGTATATGGCGAATAGGGTAGATCCTGATCAGCCTGCAAGGAGACGCATATATCTATATTGAAAAGCTGTGAGCTAAGTGTTCTAAGATCTTTCTGTACACTGCTGTCTGGTACAAATTTACATTGTTTGTGGTAAACAACTTGTGTAAGTATTTATATGACAGATCGGAGACTAGTATACATAGGCGATGTCATATTTACATTTAGTCGACCGACTATTGACCGTTAACCTTTGCCCACATATAGTAATAGCTACAGTTGACGGTTTATAATAATACCATGCGAGCTGTTGAAACCTCGTATTTAAAATGTGTTTGGTAGTGTTGCAAGGTAGCTATTGCAATACAATCCTCACAAACGTTGTAGCTTTGTAACAGACCACATCCTGTCGAACAAAGATGTTAATGTTAACTGAGACAATAATAGGCTAACCTTTACATTGATTGCCTTTCAAACAATTCGAAACCAGGATATTGCAAAATACTTCACTCTGTCTGATCGGATCAGTTAAAATAGACTTTAATATAAAACGTATATGAGTAATAAATCCAAGCTGTAACAGTTTAAATCAAAGAATTGACATAAGGTGATTTTTGAAAACTGTTAAAAGGTAAAGAACACCATAAAATACAGAAAGGGGGGCATTATAAAAAAAACAGTTTAAAAACTAGAAATGCCTTGTAAACTACTGTTTCCTAACCAATATCAAAAATACTTTTTGCTAGAAAGCAAATAATAGAATAGTCAAAGGGTATTCTCTAATACTACGAGAAAAGTAGAATTATATCAAAATGTAATTTAGTAAAACATTCTTTCTTGGATTCGAATTCGTTACCGCTTGAAACATCCTGTTTGAAATTGGTTATCGTAGTTTACCATTCTTATTAAAATCAGTCAAAAAAACTACGCTGTACGTGCATTTGATCTGACGACACTCCATAAAAGGTCGTCTCGAATTGACACTATTCACTAATATATTCGCGAGCAGATGCTTGATACGCTGTCCAATAGAATCGCATGATACAACCAACGCTGGGTTCTATACAATTGGAAAACTAGTCAATCATCGTTTTTCTATCTCGTGTATCTACATGTGTTCTCCCCTGTGTTAAACGTAGCGATTTTTGTGAGCGACAATCTGATTGGCTGAAGCAAATGTCAATCTCAGGCGACCGACTTGTAATAGGCAGTCGTCAGATCTATATACGAGCGAGCGAAGTTTGGATCTGATTTAAATGAAATTGATTATATAGTTATAGTTCAGCACATGCATGTGAGTAAGGTGCTATGTGTGGTTAAGGCATAACACTTGGACTATTTGCACTTTATCCATAGCTTACCTTTCTATCTAAACATCTGTATTAAGAACAAAAAGGCACGAATGTTAATGCGTTCTATGTAAATTATGTTTACTTTATGGAATGTAAACAGATAAACAAGTTGTATATTAAACTAATATACGCAGTACAAAATGATCGGTTCCACTCGTCTATTTACGTAAATAAATCTAAAACCCGATTACAGCCGGAGTGTTCCGATAGCACTAAGACATTCTTCATTTTACCCTTTTCCCCAATACAAAAAACCTGCAGTAGACATTTGATTGATTGTGGTTAAACGCCGTTTCGAACATTTGTTCAGTCTTATTACGGCGGTCAGTTTACCTACTCATGGTTTCCTGGCTTTCTGAAACCAGTACTCCACAAAACATGCTTTTTCAAATGGACTATTAGCCCACTGTAACTTTTGTCGGAAAGAATGTTAGCCGAGCTGGGATTCGAACTCACATCCAATGAATTGACACCCCGCGTCGCTACCGACTGAGCTTTGAAAACATCTAGGAAAACATATGGAAATTCTATGTCAATGGAAAACGTTCGGCTAAAGAGAGATAACTATGTATTGGAAGACTTTATTTTGGTGAAGATTTATCTTTCTTATCTCTTCGTATTGAAAGTTCAAAAAATAGAACGAGAGGTTCAAGACGTTTCATCAGAATTCTAGAATAGTCTAGACTAATAAGGAAAAGCGTATATAATCCGAATGTCTTGTCGGAAATAATGTTTACTTGACTCCTTTTGTTAGTGTGAATAAAACAGCTGTATAGTAAGAGTTCAACAGACATCGGAATTCCAAGACAACGCTCTTCACTTAAATTAAAGTGCAAAATCGAACGGAATGTTTGCAGTTTGAATGTTTCGTATAACATATAGAACTGATGCATTTTATTTGATACATAATTCCTTTGAAACATTTTTAATATTACATGTACGCTTTGGTCACATCTCTGTATTGATATAAATCATCTTTTTTGTCGATTTATATACACTAGACCCGAGATAACTCGAACAGTGGAAAATTCGAATAACTCGTTAAACTAGAACTAATTTAAATATAACTGATCTGTCATTTGAAAACAACATAGCACCAGTTCTGAGCAATCAGAACTTTTGCTGCGCTGTTTTCTTGTAATTATTGAACCAGTAACTTGCTTGGCATAGTAAAAGTTAAGTATAAATGAATAACG
>JASEVX010001438.1:0-7500 GCA_031761405.1 Serripes groenlandicus | reverse complement strand
CCTAGCAAGCTATTAAATCAAAGCACTGCAGTGCTGACGGCCTGGGGGCTTCTGGAAGGTTGGTGTGAAAGGAAATTACAATTGCAGCTTATGTTTATGTTTTTATTGTCAAGAAGTTGAAAGAGCATGTAAAAAATAGTAAATTTTATTTAACTGCCAATTTAAAAACAGAAGGACCTTGTTGGCACTATATATCGCTCACCTGAGTGCAAGAGCTCACAAGTTTACACATTTAAGACATGAAGAATCAAAGGGAAATAGGCAGAATATTTTGAAGTTTCTGCATTTTTATATTAAGAAATATGTCAATGTTAAATCACATTCCATCAACTTGAAATAGTTCTCTAAACCATGTACTGGACTGGGAGAGTGTTTGAAATATGCAAAACTCATCAAGACAATTATTCTGACAAAGATTCAAAATGCAACATCCACTGTGTTATCAAGATTTTCCTTCATTTGGCCTAATGACCTATTTTTGTTTACCCGATATGACCCTTATTCGAACATGGACTAGATATCATTAAGATAAACATTCAATATGTATGATGCCCGACCGGGTCTGGGTGTCGTGGGGTGGGGAAGTCGGGAACGGGCCCTATGGGCCCCCGCTAAATCCGCCACTACATTTGCCACGCTTTTTCTTTGTTTACCATTATTTTTTCGACGCACGGGCCCTACGGCTCCCGCTGAATCCGCCACTGTATATTTCACGTGACTTCTTTCGTGGGGTGGGGGAGTCGGGCATGGGCCCTATGGGCCCTCGCTTAATCCGCCACTACATTTGCCACGCTTTTTCTTTGTTTACCAATACTTTTTCGACGCACGGGCCCTACGGCCATCGGTTAATCCGCCACTGTATATTGCACGCGACTTCTTTCTTTGTTTCTGTTCCTCTTCGCGAATGTTAATAATGTTAACAAGCGCCAATATTTGACCTGTTGGCGCAGTAATTTCTAAAGTATTTCTAAAACTTATATTGGAGTACTCACGCTTTAAGTTTTTCACTGATGTTCCACCAGCATTAAAATGATATTTATGGGGGAGATCCTAACCTTTTAAATGCAGTTTTGTTAAATCCATGATGAACTATTTTTCTTGCGCAGTTCTCTGTGCGTTGTTTGGTGCTAACAGTAATTGGCAGGCTGCCAACTCCGAAAAAAAAATATTACTACTATGACCAGGGGCTAAAGCTAAAGGAATGTTATTTCCTCGTCAGCCTGATTTGACCAATGTTTCATAAAAAATAAATCAAAGAAATGAAAGTACCGGAAGGACGGTTGTGTTGGTAATGATAAATTAAGGTCAGACAGTCTGTTGCATGTGTATGTATACAAGAGGTCACTGAAACAAATAAAATGAAAATTGTGTTATCGGTCTGGAGTCTCATATTATGTATAGCCATACTATGTACGTGTACATATGTTTACAAATAATGGTGACTTATAGGCCCTAAGGGCCGAGTGTGGTTATTCTTTTGTTTTATATCAAATTTTTAACCAAAAAATGTTTCACACGAGTCACGTTAATAAACAATCTCTTATCTTATCTTATCTTATAATACACAATCGCATGAATTTGGTCAGAGTGTTTGTGTGGATCACTTGTGATTACAAACTATAAACTATAACTGCTTATCATGAGCAATTTCTGAAATGCTATCATTTTTTAACTCTATTATATTTTTTTCTACATTTTAGTCCATATATTTCTCAATATCGTCAGCTGCAGGTTTAATGTTTATTGAAAATGTTAATAGACTAATATTTTGTTCATGATAAGAAAATATTTATAACCGTAAAGTAATGCAATTCGTGAGAGTTGAAATATCTTGTAAATCATGTTTGTAAACGATACAGCAGATTATCTGCATGCAGGCCTATTTTTCTGCGAGGTTGTACGGAGAGACCTAAACGTTGCTACCTACGCCTGCTCCACATCAAATACATGTATCTGCAGCAGACAACTTTGAAAACATCTAAGAAAACACGAAAAATTAGTAAATTTATTAAGGAACAAGTAACTAACTTCACATTTGAATAAGGAACAAGGACAAGTAGTCAACTTCACATTTGCATAAGGAATAAGGAAAATGAATCAAATAACCAACTTCACATTTGAATAAGGAATAAGGAACAAGGAACGGGAATGAACTTCGCGGAGGTGCAGCAGATCAGTGTGTAATAAGGAAAAGATTGAGACACAAACATTATGTCAATATTGGTACTTTCTCCTATTGTCACAAATATTTAAACGCAATTCAGTACTCATACTTTCTGTTTGTTATGTTATACATTATATGTAGCGATGCAGGTTGTTGCGATATTGCAAATTTGGTCAGACGAATTAAGTATTTGTTCGCAGTAGCTACATACGAGATATGTTGTTTTTGGTGTTTTCACCCATAATTTGGATACAACGTATGCTTTATTTTGAGCTTCTGTGCTGTCAGCGACTAACCATACTAGGGTCGGCTGTCTTTTAAGTTGTAGTGAAGCAAAGCGTTTAAAATGCGAATCGTTTTGAAAGAGTTTCTTCCATTGTAGCTTTGATTGAAACTAATTTAGTTGTAAGTACCTGTTCATGTATTTGGATAAGTCGTATTTTTGCAGTACGCTTAACATATAGTTAGTTATTCCGGTTCTGATAAGAAGATCATTGAACACGTTAAATAAGATTATTCTCTTGACACTTGAAGATTGGGGCAATGAAATTACTTTTTTCTAAGAACATCAATGTTCTCTGTTATATGAGACTGTGGAGGGGGTAAAGCCCTAACATGGATTCTGTCATCGCCAATAACTTGCCAAACAATTTATAATCATGGAGGAGAATTGGGTCAATTCTGTTTTGGAAATAATCATCAAATAAATTACGTATTGAGATAAAGTTTTTAAAAAAAGACCTCCAACTATCAGCAGTACGCTAGTGTGGTGTATACAGATAGTTACGCCTAGAACGGGTACATGACGCCACATCAACCAATCAAACTGCAGCGTTTTGCCTTGCACTCGCCGAGCACTCGGTTCAATACGACAATCAGAATACACACCTTTAACTACACTCCTACTTATTGGGAGAGGCCATACTGAACTTGCTATCTGAATCGTATTGTTGGTATCCCAATGAATTACATTTGAACTTTGTTTGACCTACCTGACCGCTTAAAAGTCTCGTTCATTCGGAAATTATATAAATATTGTTGAACATATCTTGTGCGTTTTAGTTTAGGTTTACAGAAACTTATTAATACAAAGTTTTATAGAAGTTTATATATCATTGACGGACTTCATAAATGTAGGTATAAACTATAGTGTTTGATTTTCTAATTATGTTCATATTTGAAAAACCTAAGCCGATGGATATAACCCTTTTCCTTCCTGCAGACGCATTTTGCCTAATCTGCAGCAGACGACAAAAGATGATTTTTTTTCATAGTGTGCAACTTCTCATTTGGTCTCGGTGTTTTCAAATCTTTTGACTAATAAAACTTTCATTAATAGTTATTTTCGACATATTTAACTTGATATTTTCAAAGTTGTCTGCTGCAGATTTGTTCCATGAGGGAAAGGGTTAATTTGATCTATTTGGATCCCTCCATGTCCGCCGTCTACCGTTAATATATAGCTTCAAACATATTCTCTTAAACCACTTGCCCAGATTCAATCAAACTTCACAGGAATTTTTGGATGGTGGTCATCTTTTAAAATGGTTTATGCCGAGCCCCGGTAGCTCAGTCGGTAGCGACGCGGGATGTCAATACAGGGGTTGTGAGTTCGAATCCAAGCTCGGCCAACTTTCTTTCCGACGTTTGACAAAAGTCAATGCGAATTGCGTCATTTGTCATTCGTCTTCCACCAAAGGGCTAAGTCTATGTGGGAAAGCAGCAAGTTGCTTGGGAAAATTGTTGTGTGGAGTACTGGTGTGTGAAAACCAGGAAACACATGAGTAGATGAACTGGCCGCCGTGATATGACTGAGACAATGTTCAAAACGGCGTCAAACCTCAATCAATCAATTTATTAAAATTGTTTATATGTTTTAAATATGCGTAGGACTTATGTTGCAGCGGCATCAGAAAGGGGGAATATGACAAAACTATAAAGTTTTTCTCCTGCTTTGAAAACATCATAAGATAAATAAATATGTTGTTTATACATGTACACAGTTTAAGACATTGGCCGAAAAGGTTAAGTTTTCAAAAGTCGTCTATCGCAGAGGCGTCTCGTTCGTCTATATCAAGGAAATGGATAATGTCGATGTTATGACAGAAAACGATGTGAAACCCCAAACTATTTATTTCACATACCTTTATTTTGCTTCAGGTATTTGAGTCATGCAAGAAAACCTTTGAAATTTATCATTGCTTTAAACAGACCTCCTCCCTGCATATTTGAGGCGCATTAGGCGATTAAGGGTCTAAATGGGATCAAGGGGCGTTTTGCACGTTCATTAATCTTTATTCGACCCTCTTACCATATTTTGTGGGTACTCAAAAGAATCGTCACACTAAGATCATTCTTTTGAGTACCCTCAACATAGGGGTTGCTTTAATACTTAGAGAGAAATTGTGGGAAAAAGAGCTGAATACTCCTTATCTTGAACTCTGTTATAATGATAATGATTATGTGGCTTAAAACCAATGGGGTTACAATTCTAGTTGAAGGATAAAATATGCATCTAGGACCAAATTACATGCATGGTGAAAGACTCTGATTGTAATGTGCGTATTCACAGGGTGGACTGCATCTTCACTGTATGCAGTTGCATTGGTGGCTTTGTAGTTGTAAGAGCGTCCGCCTCGAGACCGGAAGATCAGGGTTCGATCCCCGGTCGGTAAATAGCAAAGCCTTTACTTAAACAAGTTGAAAGCATAGTGGCAAAAGGAAATATTGCTCGTTGTGAGCAATGTCTCCTTTTGTCACGATTGTTTCAAAAGTCGTCTGCTGGGAAAGGGTTAATATGCACTATCCAATATTTACACCGCAAATGAATATATAAGAAAGTATAGAAGGCTCGATCAATATAATGTATGACTGAATGATTTTTAATTACATTAATTACGCAAGTAGTTCCTTGGCGCTCAGGGTTACGGGGTTAGCATTACGACTAATGTGCTGGTTTTAGTATATATGGATCAGTATTACTGGTAACTTACCTAGAACACGCTGCGATATAACTGGTGCCAGGATAGATGGATCAGTATTACTGGTAACTTACCTAGAAAACGCTGTGATATAACTTGTGCCAGGATAGATGGATCAGTAGTACTGGTAACTTACCTAGAAAACGCTGTGATATAACTGGTGCCAGGATAGATGGATCAGTAGTACTGGTAACTTACCTAGAAAACGCTGTGATATAACTTGTGCCAGGATAGATGGATCAGTATTACTGGTAACTTACCTAGAACACGCTGCGATATAACTGGTGCCAGGATAGATGGATCAGTATTACTGGTAACTTACCTAGAACACGCTGCGATATAACTGGTGCCAGGATATATGGACCAGTATTACTGGTAACTTACTTAGAACACGCTGTGATATAACTGGTGCCAGGATAGATGGATCAGTAGTACTGGTAACTTACCTAGAAAACGCTGCGATATAACTGGTGCCAGGATAGATGGATCAGTATTACTGGTAACTTACCTAGACAACGCTGTGATATAACTTGTGCCAGGATAGATGGATCAGTAGTACTGGTAACTTACCTAGAAAACGCTGTGATATAACTGGTGTCAGGATAGATGGATCAGTATTACTGGTAACTTACCTAGAAAACGCTGTGATATAACTGGTGCCAGGATAGATGGATCAGTAGTACTGGTAACTTACCTAGAAAACGCTGTGATATAACTGGTGTCAGGATAGATGGATCAGTAGTACTGGTAACTTACCTAGAAAACGCTGTGATATAACTGGTGTCAGGATAGATGGATCAGTAGTACTGGTAACTTACCTAGAAAACGCTGTGATATAACTGGTGTCAGGATAGATGGATCAGTAGTACTGGTAACTTACCTAGAAAACGCTGTGATATAACTGGTGTCAGGATAGATGGATCAGTAGTACTGGTAACTTACCTAGAAAACGCTGTGATATAACTGGTGTCAGGATAGATGGATCAGTAGTACTGGTAACTTACCTAGAAAACGCTGTGATATAACTGGTGCCAGGATAGATGGATCAGTATTACTGGTAACTTACCTAGAAAACGCTGTGATATAACTGAACAATTGTTGAAAGCTGCGTAAAACACCACAACAATCAATCAATGAACCTCCTTGACGCCCAGGGTTCCGGGTATGGCAGTATGACGTATTGGCTTGTGCCAGGATAACTGGACCAGTAGTACTGGTAACTTACCCGGGAAACTCCGTGATATAACTGATTTTGTTTTTAAAGCGCCGTAAAACACCAAACAATCAATCTCCTTGACGCTCAGGGTTGCGGGGATTACATTATGACTGAAAGGCTGGTGTCAGGATAAGCTTACAAGCAGTACTGATTACGTTGTGACATGGCTGAACAATTGTTGAAAGCGGCGTAATACACCATTTAAACAAAAACAAAGAAATCGCTAGACGCAATTGATTTCCACAATCAGTAATCCTCCAACTTGTATGCTCTTCGTCTCGGAAGAAGTATCTGAGCTCAGGTACGTCATTCGGTTTTGACGCGGGCGCTCTATCGAGGGAATGTCAGTTCGAACATCAGATCAGCCAGTGTTCTTTCCGACGATAAATAAAAGTCAATTCGTCGCCCTGGAAAAAAATCCAGGGCGTTGCTTGAAAAGAGTGCTGTGTGGAGTACTGGTGTGTTTTTAAAACATAAACTGTTAGCCCATTGTAGCTGGGTTCGAACTCACAACCCCTAGATGGATAGCCCGCTTCGCTACCGACTGAGTTATCGGGGCTTGGTGCATGTACATGTAGGTGGTAACTGTTAGAGTTCGAACAAAGACATAGTTCATTACGTATCCATATACATACATTTTGTAATGCAATACAAACAACGAACGAGTTTCGTGATCATTTAAACAAAATAAAACAGCAATATAGATTAGGTGTGGTGTGTACTGTTTGTATGGTTGTTTAGTTATAACAAATATTAAAAATAAATAATATAAAAATAAGCTCTGTCACATAATTATGCAGACGTAAGATGACGAAAGTTTGAACCCTGTGTCCGTATGTATGTCGTCTCTAAGCTACAGTTGTTAAGGAGTTTACATATATATATATATAAGTAGTGTTCACATGCCTTTCGTGTCAGTAAGTTGTCATAGTGTGACTTTATCACCAACAGTAAGTGATTTTTATTTAATTTTGTAATTTTAAAGAAATATATTCCGCAAGTCATTCCTTAATTGTATTAGTTTATTATCATTATCATTATGTTTATTATTGGTAGTTAGTAGAAGCTGTAATAATAGTAGTACACACATTAGCATTACTATTATTAATAACATTGATAATAATGTTAAGGTGTGTTGC
>JASEVX010001437.1:0-16534 GCA_031761405.1 Serripes groenlandicus | reverse complement strand
ATAAATTAATACCATCTCACCTATGCATTAAGGCCAAAGTTTACCAAATACATGCAGAACTACAGCCAAATAGTCTGTTAAAAAACCCTGTGTTTGCTTAGAAATGAGAGTATACCTTGATCTGACTGCATTGAATATGTGACAATGAGATTAAATTCATTGTCAATATGTATAGGATGCACTTGAATTGTCGATTTTATCACTTTTGTCATTTTGAGCTTGTCTGATAGTAAATGTAATTAGTATGGGTGTAAAATGATGGTAACCAACTTCGCGGAGTATAATCTTTCATACATAATACATGACCCCCCCCCCCCCAACACCAATTTTCCTTTGCTTATTGTAAAGCCATGAGGTATACCTCTTTAAAATGGCTTAAATTGTTTGTTTTGTAAAAATTGAAGAAAGTGTGACAATTGAGGGTTTAATCTTGTTGATTAATACATGGATATAAAGAAGGAATCTGATCTAAAAAGCTTCTGGGTCAAAAGAAATGAAAGGTCAATTATGTGTCGTCTGCAAGAATGGAAACATTCTTAGTTACTTTAAGGGCTGGGATACACTGAAATTGCTTGAAAAATGATGAAATTATTTGCCTGGGTTGGATTCACCTGAGGGACGTAGACAAACATTCTGACAAAGTTTCAACACGCTCAAAGATGACGTCATCTGCATATATGCACAGCCTCAGCAGTCTTCAATGCATATAATAAGACTCCAAGTTGCCAGACACATCTCATTTGCTAGGTTGTGGGAAGATCACACAAGGTTGACCCAGATATAAATTATTTTGATAATGAAAGTAAAATAAAGTAAAGTCTAAATATTTGGACGTCGATTTGTGACCATTCAAATCATAAAACTGAATTATTGAACAGACAATATGTACTTATAGCTAGCGTTCTGCCAAATATTCAGCTCCAACATCTTGCTGAAGATAAATGAGTATCGAGTTGTTGTTGAAGACCACGAAAACACGTGACATATATGACAATATTAATCTGAAAGGAAAATTTATAAGTATTGTTCAAGACTTGTTTTTCCATATATTTTCCCAGTATCATTTGTACACTAGCTGCAATGAAGCGCCTAAGTTGCATCGTATTGTCAACATCTTAATTTAAATTTTTGAGGACAATAATCCAATCATGCATTGGTGGATGTAGCTGGTTTTTGAAAGGAACCAAGCTCTAATCAATATTTAACTACTATCTTAGTTTGGTGAAGGTCCGATGGTAAATGGAGGATCTATTTTGTTCACAAGCTGTATTACAACAATTTTGACAATTTCAAGGGCCATAATCCAGTCATGAATGGGCAGATCTGGCTGGTTTTCCAAAGGAACCAAGCTCTCATCAACATTTAACTACTATATTAGTTTGGTGAAGAATGGATAGTAAATGGAGGCTCTATTGTGTTCACAAGCTGTATAATAGCAATTTTTACGATTTCAAGGGCCATAATCCAGTCATGCAATGGCACATCTGGCTGGTTTTTGAAAGGAAACAAGCTCTCATCAATATTAAACTACCATCTAGGGTTTGGTGAAAATCAGATAGTAAATGGAGCCTCTATTATATTCACAAGCTCTTTTATAGCAATTTTTTTGAGAATTTCAAGAGCCATAATCCAGTCATACATGGGCGGATCCGGCTGGTTTGTGAAAGGAACCAAACTCTCATGGATATCTAACTAATGTATAAGCTTGATTGAGATACAATCAAAACTGAAGACTGTATGGCGTTAACAAGCAATTGTTTACGGACACACAGGCGGCGGACACCACACCACAGCATAAGCTCTTCTTGCCTTTGGCCAGTATAGCTTAAAATGGGAAAAAAAAGATAGGTCACAATACTCCTTTTTTTCCAAAGTTTACCAAATACATGCGTGGACAGTCGGATCTACAGCCAAATAGTCTGTTAAAAAAACCTCTGTTTGCTCAGTAATGAGTGTATCTACCTTGACAAGAATGCATTGAATATGTGATAATGAGTTGAAATTCATTGTCAATATGCATAGGATGCACTTGAATTGTTTGATTTTATCACTTTCGGTATTTTGAGCTTGTCCGATAGTGAAAGTAGAGTATGTATATACGAGCAGTTTTGGTCTAGCCTGATTGAGTGCAAAATGAAGGTAACCATCTTCGTGGAGTATAATCATTTGAGCATAATACATACCCCCTATTTTCTTTGGCGTGTTTCTTTTGTTCACTTTGTAAAAATTGAATAAAGTGTGACAATTGAGGGTTGAAACTTGTTGATTTACATGGGGATAAAAAAGGAATTTAATTGGTAATTTCTGACCTAAAACATAAGCAAAATTTTGACTATATATTAAATACATTATCATATATAAGGAAAAAGAACCCCTCCCCCATCCGACCATGTTTTTCAATGGATAGGAACAATTGTATCAATCTATATAGAGGGTTACTAAAAGAAATGTTGTGTTAATTCTTTTTCAAATCAGGCCAGTACTTTTGTGTATGAGATGTTAAAAGTTTTGCATTTCCTTTATAAATAAGACTACCTAAAATTCTTATGAAGTTTGATTGCAATGGACCAAGTTGTTTAGGACTGGAGGAGACAGACGTTGTTTAACCCACTTCCAGATGGCTTTTTGCAATCTTGCATAAGTAGAACATTCTTATATTGACATGCACAATATTTTTAACTCTATTCGTATATTTTAAAGAGATTTTCCATATATTTGCTTAGCGGTTTTCAAAATCATCTGTTGCAGCTAAATAAATTGTTGATGAGGAATGTCACACAATGCAAACCGTCAGATGCTTGATATTGGCTGATTACAATTAATAGCTCACCTCTAGCAAAGTGTGCTCATGTGAGCTAAAACATACAGAAGGACCCATTGAAAAAAAGTTCTTAACTAACAACCATAAGACAGTCTTAGTAGATCAAACATGACAATTATTTACAAATATACTTAAATAAAAAATGTTAACATATTCCTATAGCTGTTATATTTCCTTAGTTTTTTTTATTAGGATGTATAACAAAAGCACTTGCTTAGCTAGATATTCTAGATATTTTAACTAAACAGGGGCTACTTTTCTTAGATAAAAAAAATGCATCTCCTAATACACAGTCCACATAATTTCCTTCATCAATTTGTTATTAGGTATGGCTGCTAGCTGTTTTTAATGAATGTTATAATGGTTTATTTCATATTGCTTGATTCAGCTCATTCGGTGCTGCACTCCTGAACCAATCGGCCTGTTTCCAGTCTTTTCGAAAGTTGTCAGTCCTTCAGTCTATTCAATTTAATTTATACCCACTATGTAGGGGAAGGAGTCAGTGGAATATGGCATACTGCATATGGGTGTAGGTCCCTATATACGCTGGCATACACATTTACTTCTTAACTTATTACCATCATGCAGGTGATTGATTAGGGTCGTCTTGGCCCTCATGTTAAAATCTCATTCATTGTCAATTAATTTCTAAATTTTCTTAACTTATTTACTTTATTATAGTACGTTCGTACAAAACAATGCCATCAATACAAATTCAAAACATTTTGTGATCATGCAAAAAATTCCATGACATAAACATTATTATTGTCTAGTCAAATACTTTTAAAAAACAACTTTAATTGCCAAAGTATGCTATTTAAGTTTTGTTAACATTTAATTTAAGTTTTTTCGTAAATAGGTAGCACCTATAGATATATTACAATTATAATTAAACCATGGAAAAAACGATAGCTGCTTGCCAAATGTCAATATTGCTGAATGCAAGGGTAAAAACGCCAACAGACAGCGGCCAGTTCTTCTTATTGGTGATGTTGTTTACCCTCGCATTCGGCAATATTGCCATTTGGTGAGCAAAATCCAGTGTTCCTCATCTCTGTAATTATATGTCTACTTAAACACGCTACAACCTTTTAGATCAGCAATAATTCGGGTATAGCTAGATAGCGAATACAACTTATCGGTCACGAAAACAACTTTTTATATGACTTTAAAACCCATGTAACAATCTTTTTTCATTAAATATCACTAATAACAAATAAAATCCACTTTTTGACATTATTTTGTACTTATATTATTGAAAAATATGTATTTCGGGATCGGCATAGGCTAAAACCCATATAAATGCGTAGATGGTGCTGGTGAAACGGAAATATGTCGTTTCATTGTTGACGGGAAAAATAGAACGAATAGTTTAATATGTATTCGAAAATAAGTATCTACTTAATTATTCTGCAATAGCTTCAGAAAAACATTAAGACAAAATTTAATGTAAAAAAAAAATGTTTTCGTACGCCAATTCATTTTCGTGGGTAAAGTCGTTTTCGTAAGAGAAGATGATTTCTTATACCAAGTTATTTTCGTTAGAGAGTTGTTTTCGTAGGACAAGATGTTTTCGTGGGAAAAGTCATTTTCATTAGAGAAGTTGTTTTCGTTAGAGAAGTTGTTTTTGTAGACCAAGTCATTTCTATTTCGCAATAATAAGTACAAAAGAACTATTACAAACTGTTAAAATTTATTGCAATATGTTCCTGCATGTGCTATTAAATTAAAAATTATGAACAAATATGGTTATATGGCTGTTATACAACTATAAAAAGTTGTTTTCATGACAGCCAAGTTGTTTTCATGAGCCGATTCTATTTATTTATATGCGTAAGCCTATTCCTATCTGTAATTTTTCTATTACGCGATAATAAATACAACAAGAGGGCCATGATGGCCCTGGATCGCTCACCTGATATTTTTTTGTTCACTTTATCTATATAAGCCCCGCCCCCTGGCGGCCATAGTTTCCGACCAATCAACTTGGCTTGAAGGAATCTGATAGAGGGTCACCCTAGGAACATTTCTACAAAATAATTTGAAAATCGGCAAGACACTTTTGGAGAAAAAGATTTTTTAAGTTTTCACTATAACCATATAAGGCAAAATAGCCCCGCCCCCCCTGGCGGCCATGTTTTTTGACCAATCAACATGGCTTGGAGGAATCTGGTAGTGGGTCACTTAAGGAACATTTCTACAAAATTATTTGAAAATCGGCCTGACACTTTCGGAGGAGAAGATCTTTTAAGTTTTCACTATAGCCCAATAAGGCAAAAAAGCCCCGCCCCACTGGCAGCCATGTTTTTTGACCATTCAACATGGCTTGAATGAATCTGATAGAGGGTCATCCAAGGAACATTTCTACAAAATTAATTGAAAATCTGCCAACTAGTTTGGGAGAAGAAGAATTTTGAAGTTTTTTTTCATTTCGATGCCATGGAAACCAGAATTCTGCATGGATCCCAAAAATTTGAAGCAAAGCTCAGGTGAGCTGAAAATGTGATTTCACAAGCTTATTCCAACATTTGATCTAGTTTTTGACCCCTCATGACCGATTTTTGAACATGACCAAGATTTGATGCAGAAAAATGTTATGATTACCGTAACTTTCATGAAAAATGTGGCTTCTTCAGTCAAAAGTTAACGAAGGTTAAGTTTTGGCAAACTATGACATTGACCTTGGTATTTTTTTGTTGGATGATGGAAACAAATGCTTTGATAAACTTTCGTAAAGATTAAATAAACAAGAGGGCCATGATGGCCCTTGAATCGCTCACCTGATTTTTTTTTTTTTTTTTTCACTTTAGCTATATAAGCCTCGCCCCCTGGCAGCCATAGTTTCCGACCAATCAACTTGGCTTGAAGGAATCTGATAGAGGGTCACCCTAGGAACATTTCTACAAAATTATTTGAAAATCGGCCAGATATTTTTGGAGGAGAAGATTTTTTAAGTTTTCACTATAGCCATATAATGCAAAATAGCCCTGCCTACTGGCGGCCATGTTTTTGACCAATCAACATGGCTTGAAGGAATCTGAAAGTGGGTCATCCAAGGAACATTTCTACAAAATTATTTGAAAATCGGGCCGACACTTTTGGAGAAGAAGCTTTTTTAAGTTTGCACTATAGCCATATAAGGCAAAATAGCCCGCCCCCCCCCCCCCACCCCCCCTGGCGGCCATGTTTTTCGACCAATCAACATGGCTTGAAGGAATCTGATAGAGGGTCACCCAAGGAACATTTCTACAAAATTATTTGAAAATCGGCCTGACACTTATGGAGGAGAAGATTTTTTAAGTTTTCATTATAGCCATAAAAGGCAAAATAGCCCCGCCCCCTGGCGGCCATGTTTTTTGACCAATCAACATGGCTTGAAGGAATCTGATAGAGGATCACCCAAGGAACATTTCTACCAAATTATTTGAAAATCGGCCTGACACTTTTGGAGGAGAAGATTTTTTAAGTTTGCACCATAGCCATATAAGGCAAAATAGCCCCGCCCCCCCTGGCGGCCATGTTTTTCGACCAATCAACATGGCTTGAAGGAATCTGATAGAGGGTCACCCAAGGAACATTTCTACAAAATTATTTGAAAATCGGCCTTACACTTTCGGAGGAGAAGATTTTTTAAGTTTTCACTATAGCCATATAAGGCAAAATAGCCCCGCCCCCCCTGGCGGCCATGTTTTTCGACCAATCAACACAGCTTGAAGGAATCTGATAGAGGGTCATCCAAGGAACATTTCTACAAAATTATTTGAAAATCTGCCAACCAATTTGGGAGAAGAAGAATTTTGAAGTTTTTTCGGTTTCGTTGCCATGGAAACCAGAATTTTGCATGGATCCCAAAAATTTGAAGGAATTCTGGTGAGGTCATTGAGAGGATGCTTTCTGTGAAGTTTCATCCCAATTGACCCACTGGTTACTGAGGAGAAGAAGTTGACGCACGACGGACGACGGACAAAAGGCGATCACAATAACTCACCTTGAGCAAAGCTCAGGTGAGCTAAAAATGTAGGCTCTAGTCAATGTTAACCATGGTCAAGTTTTGAGGTTAAGTTACCTAACCAAGGTAAAGTTCTTCCAAATTATGACCTTGACCTTGATAATTTTGACATTGAATGATGTCACATGACTGAACAATACATCTCACAAAGTTTCAGAAAAATTCCAGCAGGGGTTGCCATGATATAACCAAGGTAAGGTTACGTTACCTAACCAAGGTCAAGACCTGCCAAATTATGACCTTGACCTTGATAATTTTGACGTTGAATGATGTCCCATGACCAAACAATACATCTGACAAAGTTTCAGAAAAATTCCAGCAGGGGTTGCCGATATATAACCAAGGTTAAGTTTTGAGGTAAAGTTACCTAACCAAAGTCAAGTTTTACCAAATTATGACCTTTACCTTGATCATTTTGACATTGAATGATGTCCCATGACCCAATAATTCATCTGACAATGTTTCAGAAAAATCACAGAAGGGGTTGCTGAAATATAGTTATTCGTAAAAGTGGCCGCCGCCGTCGTCAGAAAAGTGACTGCTATGTCTCACTCCACTAGGTAGCGAGTGAAACTACATGTATTTCTATTTCTTTTTGCAATCTCCACAGTCCTGTCTGTAAAATAAGTATTTACATATAATGAAACTTGTATCTACCTTAAAGAATTCCAAAAAATTCCAATCTCATATGAAATAACACAACCACTCAAAATTAAATCACGTCCACAAAGATCACACATTTTTAGCCCATTTGCATTTTTAAGAAGCTTTCACTATGTGACAGGTAGAATGCAAGCCTGGAAACGTGGCCAAATAAAGCTTTGAAAAGTGATCTATATCAGCATACTTGAATACACATGTACCAACATCCTACTGTAGTGGGTAATACAACTTGTACTGAAAATCACAATTGTCCACCATTTTGCAGCAATGATTTATAAGAACAAGAGGACCATGATGGCCCTAGTTCGCTCACCTGAATTATGCAATGTGATTTCTAATGCAAACTAGAACTATCACTGAAGATGATAAATACCCCAAAACAGCAACGTGACCTACACCATAACTTAATAAGTAAAAGGGTCTTAACTCTGTAAAATAACATGCAATTGTAAGACCTTTAGGATATGCACATCTCCTCTTGGTATAGAAGCTTCAAATAATTTTTTTTATTGAATTCCACCCAGTGGTTTGTAAGAAATAGACTGGACAAAATTTATCTCCCGACCGGCAGCATGACACAGTGACTCCTATATACCACCTCTTCTTCGAAGGGGGTATAAATAAATCAAGACAATTATTCTGACAAAGACTCAAATGCAAACTCCAGAGTGTAAACAATATTTTCCTTCATTTGGCCTAGTGATTTATATATTTTTTACCCGATACAACCAATATTCCAACATGGACTAGATATCATCAAGACAAACATTTCCAACTCGGTCAAAGTAAAAATGCGGTCTCCGGACTTTGAACAATATTTTCCGTTATTGACCTTGTTTCTGACCCAATATGACCCATATTGTAACCTAGATAATATATGTATAGGTGCTACCTATTTATGAACAAGAGGGCCATGATGGCCCTGGAATCGCTCACCTGATTTTTTTTTTCACTTTAGCTATATAAGCCCCGCCATCTGGCGGGCATAGTTTCCAACCAATCAACTTGGCTTTAAGGAATCTGATAGAGGGTCACCCTAGGAACATTTCTACAAAATTATTTGAAAATCGGCCTGACACTTTTGAAGGAGAAGATTTTTTAAGTTTTCACTATAGCAATAAAAGGCAAAATAGCCCCGCCCCCTGGCGGCCATGTTTTTTGACCAATCAACATGGCTTGAAGGAATCTGATAGAGGGTCATCCAAGGAACATTTCTACAAAATTATTTGAAAATCGGCCCGACACTTTTGGAGGAGAAGATTTTTTAAGTTTGCACTATAGCTATATAAGGCAAAAAAGCCCCGCCCCCCCCCCCCCCCCCCTGGCGGCCATGATTTTCGACCAATCAACATGGCTTTAAGGAATCTGATAGAGGGTCACCCAAGGAACATTTCTACAAATTTATTTGAAAATCGGCCTGACACTTTTGGAGGAGAAGATTTTTTAAGTTTTCACTATAGCCATATAAGGAAAAATAGCTCCGCCCCGCCTGGCGGCCATGTTTTTCGACCAATCAACATGGCTTGAAGGAATCTGATAGAGGGTCACCCGAGGAACATTTCTACAAAATTATTTGAAAATCGGCCTGACACTTTCGGAGGAGAAGATTTTTTAAGTTTGCACTATAGCCATATAAGGAAAAATAGCCCCGCCCCCCCTGGCGGCCATGTTTTTCGACCAATCAACATGGCTTGAAGGAATCTGATAGAGGGTCACCCGAGGAACATTTCTACAAAATTATTTGAAAATCGGCCTGACACTTTCGGAGGAGAAGATTTTTTAAGAATTTTGAAGTTTTTTCATTTCGTTGCCATGGAAACCAGAATTATTCATGGATCCCGAAAATTTTAAGGAATTCTGGTGAGGACATTGAGAGGATGCTTTCTGTGAAGTTTCATCCCAGTTGACCCACCGGTTACAGAGGAGAAAATGTTGACGGACGACGGACGCCGGACATAGGGCGATCACAATAACTCACCTTGAGCACTTCGTGCACAGGTGAGCTAAAAAACCGCAAGATAATTATAAACAAAAATTAAAGAGCATACTTTGGCCATAAAAAAGGATTTAAAAGTAATTGACTAGACAATAATAATGTTAATGTCATGTTTCTTGCATTATCAAAACATATTTAGAATTCGTATTGCTGTCATCTATTATTACGAACAGAAAATAATAAAGTAAAGACTTTCAAAAAATCAAGAATACATTTATAATGAACTAGGTTAAAACATGAGGGCCAAGATGATCCTTAATCGATCACCTGCATTATGGTAAAGAAGCAAAAAGATCAGCCATTTTCTGAAAACACCTGGCAACTGCCCTTTTCAACGAGTTAATATGACAGGAACAAATTATGTAAAGGGTCACATTTCTAACCCTTTCCCTATTAGAGGCGGTTTCTTAGGCCTTTGCAACAGCTGATTTAGGAAAAGATTGTAGCCAAAAGAACAATTGCTCCTTATGAGAAAGTTATTCTTTTGCCACAATGTTTGATAAAAATTATACTTTGAATGAGTGAGTCAATAGCTCATGTATAGGAATTTGGGGGCTTTCATGTTGATACCCTTTTTTTGCGGTAAACGACGTCGCTCCAATGAAGTGTTACGGAAATGACGTCACATCCTTCTTTGGCTACGATACAGTCAAAATTTAGGTTCGGGCATAAGAAGACTAATGCGGTCGGTTTTTTTTGACTAACGGGAAAACATATTTCTTATTGAGTTCCATTTATTTTTAACTTTTCGTACAAATGTTAATTCCCACATAACACAGCACTTTAATGATCTTAAATACCGATTTAAAAAAAAAAGATTAAAATGATGACAATAATTTTCAATCCTCGTTTTTCGTCTCGATTTATACATACTAGAAAATATCGATTTAAGAAAATGAATAAAAACATGACAATAATTTTCAATCCGTGTTTTCAGTCCTTGGTCATATGTCAATTACTTACAGGTTACAAATTTGTCTCACTCTTAGGGTCTGATCTATTAACCCTTTCCCAGATGTAGTCACTTTCTGACACCTCTGCAGGAGACAGATTTTTGAAACATAGTGACAAAAAGAAGAAATGACTCAAAACAAGCAATTTCTCCTTTTGCCACAATGTTTTCACTTATAGTCATAGCTTATCCATTCAATTATCGAGATTTTATATTTTTTGACAAAGTATGTTCAAAGTGCTGCAAATTGTCGTATGAGGGAAAGGGTTAATTAATAAAATTGGGTTTAAGGGAGCTAATATTGAATGCCTGAGACTTGTTAAATTGTTTATTTCAGGGTGTCTATTCTTCACTTGTGACATATTTTGTACATAGATGTTATTGTACATATTATATACTTTATACATACCCAAAACGGCGGCTCCCATGAATTTGGCCAGTTTCATATCAGAAAGCTTCATGGGTTATTGAAAAAAAAAAAAAAAAATATCTCACACCTGTTACCTATGAATGAAAAAACCCATTTATGTTTTTTTCCCGTATAATTCAGACAAACATTCTGACAAAATTTCAAGCTGCTGAAGCCAAAAATGCAGCCTCCAGAGTGTCAAGATTTTCAACTAATTTGACCTAGTGACTTTTTGATCAGGCTTGGTCTAGATATTATTTAGATAAACATTCTGACTAAATTTCAAGCTGCTGTAGCAAAAAAAAGCTGCTTCTACAGTGTTAACAAGATTTCCCTTCAATTTTGCCTAGTGACCTAGTTTCTGACCCAATATGACTCATATTTGAACTTGACTTACATATCATCAAGACAACCATTCTGACAAAATTTCAACATTCTCAAGTTGAAAATGTGGTTCCAATGTGTTAACAAGATTTGCCTTCAATTTGACCTAGTGACCTACTTTTTGCTGGAGATGACTGTTCTGACACTGTTAACAAAATAGCTTATCAGTAAAGAGTGGAATTAAAAAGTTTTGTCATTTTGCACCTTTCCTGATGCGTTTTTGCTCTCCTGTTTGTCGGACAAGCACTTTCATAAAATGTTGTCATTTTGCCCCTTTTCTGATGCCACCTGACTGCCATGTTTTTCAACCAATCAATATGGCTTTAATAATTTTTGTAGAGGGTCACCTAAGGAACATTTCTATCTAATTATATTGGAATCTGACAAGCAGATTCGGAGGAGAAGGTTTTATAAAGTTTGGACGTTTTGCCCCCTTTCTAATGCCGCAGCAACCATAGTTCTCAATGTAATTTAAATCTTTGAACAATTTTGAAAGAGAACCACCAAAGGAACATTCCTGCAATACTTCTTGGAAATTGTTCCTACAGTTTAGGAGGAGATAATGTTTAAAGCTAAAAGTTAACGACAGACGACGGACAGAGACTGATCATAATAGATCTATAAAGGTTCACGAGTATGGCAGTCGTATACAGTAAGCCCTTATGGATGAGTTCCCACCATGACATTAGCTTGACATTTGATAAGATGAAGATAGTGACTTTAGGCCAAGCTATGGATTGATGATAAGCAAGTTGGATTTTGAATACAATTGGCAAACAGTCACAATAAATTAACATTTGATATAACAGAGAAATGATTTACATTAAAATTTATTGAGAACAATCTTTATAATTGCTGTAGTTTTTGTGTACACTACAATGACAAAGTCTATATATTGAAATGTTTATGGGCATGATATGGGGAGTCAACATAGCAAAATTCACAAGTGCATGCTCAACTACAAATATTTGGCTTTTGTCTAGAATAAAACTATTTCTAAGTCTTGACCATAGGATTCAGTTCTATAAAGCTTATATTCAACCACACATAGATTACTGTAATGTTATATGGGGCGGAACATGTCAAAAAAATCTAAATAGACTACTTAGACTCCAAAAACGGGCTTGCAAAGTTATTCTAGATTATAATGTTGATAATGCATTAGACAGTATGCAAGATTTAAAATTATTAACAATATTTGACAGAGTATATCTCAGAAAAGCAAAATTTATGTATAAAATATCAAAATCTAAAACTCCATCTTATATAAGTGAAATGTTTAACTTAAGACAAGTAAATGAAAATACACCTATAACAAGATTATGTGCTAAGAACAATTTTTTAATACCTAAACCAAACAAAGAAATATTTAAACAAAGTTTAACATACTCTGGACCAATAATTTGGAATAATTTACCTACCAATATTAAAGAAAAAACTTCAACAATGGCCTTTCAAAGCAATCTAATTAGATTAATGAAAAATGTTTAATAGTTCTCATGCAGCGTTTTTCTGTATATATCTTATATTTTTTAATCTGTATATATTGCAATTTTTGCTAATTATCACCGTCAGTTTTCTATACATGTGTGTGAGATTGTCAAGTGCAATGCATGTGTGAGAGTAGATGAAGTGATATATTATTAAATGACGATTATGTTGATCTTAATGTAATTTGTAATGTACATTCTATTGTCATTTGATATTTCATATGGGTTTTTTGTAAATATTGTTAATAATAGAGGGCCATGTGGAAGATTAGTTTTAAACTAAATGTGTCACCCTCTTAAAATAAAGTCTCTTATCTTATCTTATCTTATCTTAACTATAGACAAATGCTACATTTGTATTTACATTACCTGACTTAGGATGTCTTTAACATCCTCATCGGGGAGTTGGTTTGCGTCAAATAATTCAAGCTTGGGATCTACTTCGAGCATGAGACTGACAAGACTTTCGTTCAATATGTGAAGACCGGGCCCCTCATGCAAGAGAGACATTGCTAACAGCTGTCCTGCCATAAAATACTCTTTCCTCTCTAACTTCTTTACATCATGGCGGAAAAAATTATGAGTAGTTGGGCCCTCAAAAATTGAAGAAAAACATAGCTCCTTCAAAACCAGTCTGAATCTGCATGTCAGATTCCAATATAGTTTGGTAGAAATGTTCCTTGGGTGACCCTCTACAAAGATTGTTCAAGGCATACTGTTTGATTGAAAACATGGCACTGAGGAGGCATCAGAAAAGAGGCAAAATCGTCCGTTGTTAACTTTTAGCTGTAAACATCATCTTCTCCTAAACCAAAGGACTAATTTCATCCAAACTTCACAGGAATGTTCCTTTGGTGGCCCTCTTTCAAAATTGTTCAAAGATTTAAATTCCATGGAGAATTTTTGCTGCTGCGGCATCAGAAAGGGGGCAAAATGTCCAAACTTTAAAACTTTAAAAATCTTCTCTTCTGAATCTGCATGTCAGATTCCAATATAGTTTAGCAGAAATGTTCCTTTGGTGACCCTCTACAAAGATTGTTCAAGGCATACTGTTTGGTTGAAAAACATGGCATTCAGGAGGCATCAGAAAAGGGGTAAAATGACAAAATTTAGAAATTCCATTTTCCAAAAGGGGTAAATTGAACTTTTTGCTACAAATGACAACTCATTCCACTTGACCAATTTCAACGTGTTATTTCACAGGAATGTTCCTTTGATGGCCCTCTTTCAAAATTGTTCAAAGACTTACATTCTGTGTAGAACTTTTGATGCTGCGGCATCAGAAATTGAGAAAAATACTCAAACTTTAAAAACCTCCATCTCCATAATCCATTTGTCAGATTCCAAGATAATTTGGCAGAAATATTCTTTGAGTGAATCTCTACAAAAACTGTTTAAGCCATATTGATTTCGTTGAAAAACAGGGCAGCAAAGTGGCATCAGGAAAGGTGCAAAATGACAAAACTTTATAATTCTATTCTTATTAAATTTCTTGTTAGATTTCAAGATACAAATGGCTTTTACTGATAAACTATTTCTTTAACTGAGTGTCCACTCCTTGCAGTTTCATTTGAACTCTTGATCAAATTTCCACTGATATTTGCAGTGAAATATTTGCTTCTAATTAACTATCATTCAGGTGATCGATTTAGGGCCATCTTGGCCCTCTTGTTAATTTCAACTTTTAAACTAAATCAAGCTATTTTCACAGCTAGCTTAAAGGTTTTAAGACCTTTCTGATATTTCATGTATCTTTTGGGGTCTCCTATATTTAAAGTTCTATTTCAAACATTTCTGATGTGATTACCCCCTGTGAAGTTTATACATATCCTCAAGTTCAATACTCTTTTTTTTTTTACCAAACTATGTTTGCATAAGTTTTACAATGATTTCAGACTACACTGAATTTTGCTTCATTTTTTACATAATTAACATTTGTTTTTCCTTTTTCACCTGACAACTGGCATTTCAAAGTTGAAAAGATTTAGGTGCACATATTCTATTTTTCTAAAGTTCTTTGATCAACATTTACTGACAAAGAATTGTATGGCATTATCGATTTTTGGTAGGATAATTAAGAGCCATACTGCTGATTTCAGTTAGTTGGGGATAACAGTGGTTTGTGTACATTTTTTTCTTTTAAAACTCTTAAGATGACATTGGTTTTTGATGCAATTTCCCCGGAGAATTAGTAGATTAATTAGGAGAATAGATTAATTAACATTTTAAGAATTAAAAAATGTTGACTACATGTATCAGCATTGTTTTATGTTTCATTCAATTTAAAGTTAATCTTGAGTACATGTTTAATTTTTTCTGAGTACCTGTCTGTACTGATCTTCCGGTTCAGTGCTCTAAAGGCACTATCTATCTAGAACGTTCTTCCTAGAAATAATGATTTCTTGCTTGTCATTTTTGTTGACCTTCTTTTGAAACTGTTTCAGTAGATCATGCAGCTGAATTTCAGGTTACTTGGACCTGTACTTTTTTAAAGCAGATGATAATTATAGTCATAGAGACATTTTAATCCTAATCCAGAAACAAGAGGGCCATGATGGCCCTGGAATCGCTCACCTGATTTTTTTTTTCACTTTAGCTATATAAGCCCCGCCATCTGGCGGGCATAGTTTCCAACCAATCAACTTGGCTTTAAGGAATCTGATAGAGGGTCACCCTAGGAACATTTCTACAAAATTATTTGAAAATCGGCCTGACACTTTTGAAAGAGAAGATTTTTTAAGTTTTCACTATAGCAATAAAAGGCAAAATAGCCCCGCCCCCTTGCGGCCATGTTTTTTGACCAATCAACATGGCTTGAAGGAATCTGATAGAGGGTCATCCAAGGAACATTTCTACAAAATTATTTGAAAATCGGCCCGACACTTTTGGAGGAGAAGATTTTTTAAGTTTGCACTATAGCTATATAAGGCAAAAAAGCCCCGCCCCCCCCTGGCGGCCATGATTTTCGACCAATCAACATGGCTTGAAGGAATCTGATAGAGGGTCACCCAAGGAACATTTCTACAAATTTATTTGAAAATCGGCCTGACACTTTTGGAGAAGAAGATTTTTTAAGTTTGCACTATAGCCATATAAGGAAAAATAGCTCCGCCCCCCCTGGCGGCCATGTTTTTCGACCAATCAACATGGCTTGAAGGAATCTGATAGAGGGTCACCCGAGGAACATTTCTACAAAATTATTTGAAAATCGGCCTGACACTTTCGGAGGAGAAGATTTTTTAAGTTTGCACTATAGCCATATAAGGAAAAATAGCCCCGCCCCCCCTGGCGGCCATGTTTTTCGACCAATCAACATGGCTTGAAGGAATCTGATAGAGGGTCACCCGAGGAACATTTCTACAAAATTATTTGAAAATCGGCCTGACACTTTCGGAGGAGAAGATTTTTTAAGAATTTTGAAGTTTTTTCATTTCGTTGCCATGGAAACCAGAATTATGCATGGATCCCGAAAATTTTAAGGAATTCTGGTGAGGACATTGAGAGGATGCTTTCTGTGAAGTTTCATCCCAGTTGACCCACCGGTTACAGAGGAGAAAATGTTGACGGACGACGGACGACTGACGCCGGACGCCGGACATAGGGCGATCACAATAACTCACCTTGAGCACTTCGTGCACAGGTGAGCTAAAAAACTTCATAAGTAGATAAAAGTTATGGTTCTCACACCATGCGTATTTCCGTACAGCCAGCTATTTGTCATCCTAGATTCTAGGCAACATTTTAAATGGTTATTGAGTAGAATTATACACACCCTTTTGCTTTTACAGTCAATCTAATGCTCATTCCATT
>JASEVX010001436.1:0-16552 GCA_031761405.1 Serripes groenlandicus | reverse complement strand
GTAGTATTAGTAGTAGTAGTAGTAGTAGTAATAATAGGAGTAGTATTAGTAGTAGTAGTAGTAGTAGTAGTAATAATAGGAGTAGTAGTAGTAGTAGTAGTAGTAGTAGTAGTAGTAATAGTAGTAGTAATAGAAGTAGTAGTAGTATTAGTAGTAGTAGTAGTAGTAGTAATAATAGGAGTAGTATTAGTAGTAGTAGTAGTAGTAGTAATAATAGGAGTAGTAGTAGTAGTAGTAGTAGTAATAATAGGAGTAGTAGTAATAGTAGTAGTAATAGAAGTAGTAGTAGTATTAGTAGTAGTCGCCGTCGTCGTCGTCGTCGTCGTAGTAGTAGTAGTAGTAGTTGTAGTAGTAGTAGTAGTAGTAGTAGTAGTAGTAGTAGTAGTAGTAGTAGTAGTAAAAGTAGTAGTAGAAGTAGTAGTAGTAGTAGTAGTAGTAGTAGTAGTTTTAGTAGAAGTAGTAGTAGTAGTAGCAGTAGTTTAACATAATTACTGGAAATACTTAATTCCATGGTTGTTATTAAAGCAGCTAAGCTAAAACATACATCTTGATTGTCGTAATTATTCAAAATAAAGTTTTCTTGTTAAACACAAGTAATTGCATTCAATAATGTTTCCTTAGCTTGACAGAAAGAAAAACAACAACATGAAACTGCATTAATGTGTAATGATCATAGCCGCTTATTTATGCAAACGTTAAAGTTCGGTAATATTTAAGGGAACATAATTTATAAATTGCGACAAAGACCTATTGCTTGACAAAACATTACAGATTCGGATGGAAATGGAGGTTGAAACATACTAAAACTAAAATTTAAAATAAGGTTATTTGTATTACCTAAGATCGACATATTTACAATTGTCCCCAATTTGAGATAAAAAAAAAGATTTTTACTGAGAGTACTTACATACAGCTTGAATAGTCATATGAGCCATTCCGCGAAATAACCAACATTATGGACTCTGCGTAATGTATCGACCCAGATCAGCCAGCGCAATCTACGCAGGCTAATCCGGGCCGACACATTCCGTCTCAGGGGGATAGAGATATAGAGTAATGATTTAAACAGAAAATCCACAGGAGGCGAACAGTGTCTTCCCGGATTAGCCTGCACGGCATGCTTAGGCTGATCTGGGTCGATACTTTAACGCAGATTCCACCATGTTGGTTTTATCGTGGGACTACTCATATATTGCTTCAAGGTTGAACAACGATTAAAGAACTTTGAAGCAGATAATTTTCTAGAGCTCTTATGAGTTTAAGTAATATATAGCCAATGAAATCAAAAATCATTATTCAAAAGTACCTAGTCCACCGGCCTTTAATTAATAATTAACATGATATAAATGCATTTATTAAATTATGAAAATATGCCCCTAAAACGTAAACCCTTTCACAGCATTTGGACATAGGTGTGATTATTTTCTTATTACCAATGAGTCATTACATTGTAATAAAATGTAGAAACTAGTAATGTTAGATATTTGGTCCAACCGTTTCCCACATATAACAAATATGCAACAGACTTTGAAAACATGTAATCAGAAACATGGAAGACCTCACCAAATGAATAGGTAATTATTTGGTAAATGGGGGAATTACTTATTATGAGCAATTTCACCTTTTGTCAGAGTGTTTCAAACGTCGTCTGCTGCAGAGGCGTCAGAAACCGTCTGCATGTGGGAAAAGGCTAAACGATGCCATTTGAAATAAAATAACCAAAGTCCTTTCAATCAAATATTAACCCTTTCCCACCTGTAGACGTATTTTGATGCCACAGCAGCAGGCGATTTTTGAAAACATTGTGGCTAAAAGGGAAATTGCTCATGATGAGCAATTCCTCCTTTGGCGACAATGTTTATAACTTTTAATGAGATTTATTTTCAGGTTTTTGTCACTATATTTTCAAAGTCGTAGCTGCTGATTTGTTGTATGTGGCAAAGGGTTAGGGGTCTCCGACCTGCTCGCGGGTGTAGTGATAGAGCACCTGCCGCGGGTGAAGTAGATCACGTGTTCGCACCATGTTCTGGTTATACAAAATTCTTTAGAATATTTAGTATTTACTTTCCCTTCTTGCCACTCAGAGGAATCCGCTGTGGTCGAGTGGTTAGCGTCGGGGATTTCGAAACCGGGTGTCCCGGGTTCGATCCCCAGTCGCGGCACTACGGTCATGGTGGAGTGCCCTTGGGCAAGGCACATTTCCTAGCCTAGTACTGGTTTGTTTACCCAGGGATCATGAATAATTAAATTTAATTGCGCGCTAAATGACCTTAGCTGTCGATGCGCCATAAAACAATATACATTCATTCATTCTGCTCTTCCTTTACCTCTTACCCTTTATGATTATATAACCAAAGACTTGAAAAGTGGAATGGCTGCCCTCCATGGCGATCAGGTTTGCTGGGTTTGTATTATGACGGACTGGCTGATGTCAGGATAAATGCACCTGTAGTACTTGGTAACTTACCCAGGAAACGCAGTGATATATCTAAAAAAAAGTAAGATTTGCATAAAACACCAACCAATCAATCAATTAAGATTCTAAGACAACCTGGTAGTTTGTGAGAGAGAGGTGTTGGTTTGAATTCTTGGTCTATTCATACCATTCATTCATTCGTTCTTGCCCCTCAGGTGGTATAGTGATATATCAGCCGCCTCGGGTACCGGAGATCGCATGTTCGATCCCCGGCCGCCGGGTCATACAAAAGTATTTTCAATTGAAACAATGGCTTTCCCTCCGTGGCTCAGGATCATGTGGTTAGCTTTACGGCTGCTAGAGTTGGGATACCCGGAGTAAATGTGCTGGAAACACCGTGATATAACGGAACAGTTGTTGAAAAGGGCGGTAAACAAAACACAAACATGTCTACCTGATGAATGGACTAATAGAACTGGTAACTTATCCAAGAAACACCGTGATATAACAGAACAATTGTTGAAAAGGGCGGTAAACAAAACACAATTATGTCTACCTGATAAATGGACGAATAGAACTGGTAACTTATCCAGGAAACACCGTGATATAACAGAACAATTGTTGAAAAGGGCGGTAAACAAAACACAATTATGTCTTCCTGATAAATGGACTAATAGCGCTGGTAACTTATCCAGGAAACACCGTGATATAACAGAACAATTGTTGAAAAGGACGGTAAACAAAACACAAACATGTCTCTCAGATAAATGGACTAATAGCGCTGGTAACTTATCCAGGAAACACCGTGATATATATATAACAGAACAATTTTTGAAAAGGGCGGTAAACAAAACACAAACATGTCTACCTGATAAATGGACGAATAGTACTGGTAACTTACCCAGGAAACATCGTGATATAATAGAACAGTTGTTGAAAAAGGGTGGTAAACAAAACACAAACATGTCGACGAGATACATGGACTAATAGTACTAGTAACTTACCCAGGAAACACCGTGATATAACAGAACAATTGTTGAAAAGGCCGGTAAACAAAACACATACATGTCTACCTGATAAATGGACGAATAGTACTGGTAACTTACCCAGGAAACATCGTGATATAACAGAACAGTTGTTGAAAAAGGGTGGTAAACAAAACACAAACATGTCGACGAGATACATGGACTAATAGTACTAGTAACTTACCCAGGAAACACCGTGATATAACAGAACAATTGTTGAAAAGGCCGGTAAACAAAACACAAACATGTCTACCTGATAAATGGACGAATAGTACTGGTAACTTACCCGGGAAACACCGTGATATAACAGAACAGTTGTTGAAAAAGGGTGGTAATCGAAACACAAACATGTCTACCTGATGAATGGACGAATAGAACTGGTAACTTACCCAGGAAACACCTTGATATAACAGAACAGTTGTTGAAAAGGGCGGTAATCAAAACACAAACATGTCTACCTGATAAATGGACGAATAGTGCCGGTAACTTACCCAGGAAACACCGTGATATAACAGAACAATTGTTGAAAAGGCCGGTAAACAAGACACAAACATGTCTACCTGATAAATGGACGAATAGTACTGGTAACTTACCCAGGAAACATCGTGATATAACAGAACAGTTGTTGAAAAAGGGTGGTAAACAAAACACAAACATGTCGACGAGATACATGGACTAATAGTACTAGTAACTTACCCAGGAAACACCTTGATATAACAGAACAATTGTTGAAAAGGCCGGTAAACAAAACACAAACATGTCTACCTGATAAATGGACGAATAGTATTGGTAACTTACCCAGGAAACACCTTGATATAACAGAACAGTTGTTGAAAAGGGCGGTAATCAAAACACAAACATGTCTACCTGATAAATGGACGAATAGTGCCGGTAACTTACCCAGGAAACAACGTGATATAACAGAACAATTATTGAAATGGGCGTAAACAAAACACAAACATGTCTACCTGTTAAATGGACGAATAGTGCTGGTAACTTACCCAGGAAACATCGTGATATAACAGAACAGTTGTTGAAAAAGGGTGGTAAACAAAACACAAACATGTCGACGAGATACATGGACTAATAGTACTAGTAACTTACCCAGGAAACACCGTGATATAACAGAACAATTGTTGAAAAGGCCGGTAAACATAACACAAACATGTCTACCTGATAAATGGACGAATAGTACTGGTAACTTACCCGGGAAACACCGTGATATAACAGAACAGTTGTTGAAAAAGGGTGGTAATCAAAACACAAACATGTCTACCTGATGAATGGACGAATAGAACTGGTAACTTACCCAGGAAACACCTTGATATAACAGAACAGTTGTTGAAAAGGGCGGTAATCAAAACACAAACATGTCTACCTGATAAATGGACGAATAGTGCCGGTAACTTACCCAGGAAACACCGTGATATAACAGAACAATTGTTGAAAAGGCCGGTAAACAAGACACAAACATGTCTACCTGATAAATGGACGAATAGTACTGGTAACTTACCCAGGAAACATCGTGATATAACAGAACAGTTGTTGAAAAAGGGTGGTAAACAAAACACAAACATGTCGACGAGATACATGGACTAATAGTACTAGTAACTTACCCAGAAAACACCTTGATATAACAGAACAATTGTTGAAAAGGCCGGTAAACAAAACACAAACATGTCTACCTGATAAATGGACGAATAGTATTGGTAACTTACCCAGGAAACACCTTGATATAACAGAACAGTTGTTGAAAAGGGCGGTAATCAAAACACAAACATGTCTACCTGATAAATGGACGAATAGTGCCGGTAACTTACCCAGGAAACAACGTGATATAACAGAACAATTATTGAAATGGGCGTAAACAAAACACAAACATGTCTACCTGTTAAATGGACGAATAGTGCTGGTAACTTACCCAGGAAACACCGTGATATAACAGAACAATTGTTGAAAAGGGCGGTAAACAAAACACAAACATGTCTACCTGTTAAATGGACGAATAGTGCTGGTAACTTACCCAAGAAACACCGTGATATAACAGAACAATTGTTGAAAAGGGCGGTAATCAAAACACAAACATGTCTACCTGATGAATGTGTATTGCATTATTTGTTAATAGTGCGTATGGATATTTGCATTGGGGGGTTATGTCTTCATTGAGGATGTTGCTGATGTTTATAATCTGTTTATTTATGTTTTATGGTTGTTTTTATTGCGGGGCATTGTAAACTAAAAACTGTTTATCCCTTTCCCATTTATACAACAAATCTGCAGCAGACTACACCTTTGAAACAAGTAATGGTGCATGCATATGTGACGTCCAGTAGCTTGAAATAGAACGAACTGATACAATGTAGTATGTTTGAATAAGTCGACTCTTTCATGTTAAAAATTGGACCACTCCATTTTTCGTTCAACAGAAAATGTATTTATATATAAAGTTTAAATGGAAAACGATACAGATTCATGAAGCAACTGCTCGTTACGAGCTGTCTCACCTGGATCTGCATCGTTTGCAGTCGCCTTTAGTTGTCTTTGCCAGCGAAAGGGTTAATCACATACTGGCTACAACTCGGTAGACGTTTGGTGAAATAATTCATACAGAACAAATTGGCAAGTGCATTTACATTGTTTTTAATTAATTGTCTGTGTGATAAACCTAAAACAAAGGATGGGTCTGCCAGGATGTGCACTTACCCTTTATTGGCAACATGCATGCCTATATATATACCACGCAGATTCCGAAAAAAATCGTGATAATATTGAAGTGCTTAACAAAATTCTGACTTTGTTTACCCTGATTTATAATAAAGTTTCGGTTAGAAACTTCTTACGGTCAGGGTCAAAGGTCACATATACTATGGTGCTATTTTTCCTTGTTACAAAACGAACTCTATGGGTCATTTGGGATCTACTCGGACATCCGGTTTTCCGATTCCAGACTGTATATCAAATGTTTACATCATTGAACGTGTATCGAAGATTCTGTTCAGAGAACAATTCCATAAAAATGACGTCAGTGTCACTAAGAGCATTCAACTTTCAAGCTTTTCATTAACCACGTTAACAATGGCGGATTCTTGACCTCTGGCCCGTATCGACTCGATTACATTTTTCGATCTAGTAGATCCGATATGCGTTCGTTGGTAACAAAATACAGAAAACACCCGTCATTTTATCATTTAGATATCTGTTCAATGGATTTATTGCGTTAAACTGTCCATAACTGCTGAAAGTCAACGACCGTCAGATAAGCTGGTGCTAGCGTGATTCATTCAAAACTGTTGATCATGGCACATTTGTCACAAATCGTGGTCACATTATATGTTTATTGCTAGGCCCAATGGGGGTCATGTTGTTTTGTTTAATCTTTGTGTCACGAAACCATACTTGTGCGAAACATGATCATTATTTGCAATGTTCCCGTTACATTAGAGTTGCCGTTCGTGTTTAACATGCTTGTAAAGACAACCAAAATGTGCAGACTCGGAGTGTTTTGCCGAGCTATCATGTAAGTTTGAGCTGCATCCTCACAAGTATGATTATATAAATAGCTTTTATAAGCACCTCGCAACATTCTTTCCATGTCAGACATGTTCAATGCTTCTTAATGCTTAAAATGAAACAAATAGTTGTTTGTTTCTTCCAAACTAGGGTCTAAAGCTTGTTCTGAACTTTCTTTCCATCCTCATATCCCTTTCCCAAAGACAGCATTAAAAAAAGCTAGGCCAAAATATGGAAAATCTCTTTGGATAAAAGCTAAACTTGCAAAAGGATGAAATATTCACTATGAGCGTTATCTCCCTTTGCCACAGTGATTTCAAATGTCATTTACAAGTGGGAAAGTGTTAAACAATGTCTCCATCTGTACCACTTTGTCCATTGCAATCCACCTTCATAAGAATGTTCTTTAATGCTTATCCTCTTTGCAATGAAAATACATTTGTTTTGAAAATACTGGCCTGATATAAAAATAATTTGGCCCAATTGTTCATCCTCTTCAAATATTGATTAAATGATTTCAATCCTTGAAAAACATGGCTTATTCTACTGGTAAATGCATTTGAACAACTTCTTATACTCATGTTTTACATAGCAAATACATGAGATGATATAAGGGACATGGTTGCATAAGTCTAATCAGTAATAAGAATATAATAGTGTTGTAAGATAACAATTCAATGTTAGAAAAGCATAATTTGTTAGGTTTTTATACGCCCGTTTTTTAACGGAACGTATTATAGTTTTACCTGAGGCGTACAGGCGGGCGGCATCCAGTATTTTGTCAGCTCAATAACTTAAGAAGCCTTTGTCCAATCATCATCAAATTTGGTCAGAATGTGTATTAGTATAATATCTCGTACACGTTTGATAACTAGCTATATCGACAGTTATCACCCTTTAATTATAGAAATTACCTAAAATTGGTCTTGTCAGCTCAATAACTTAAGAAGCCTTTGGCCAATCATCATCAATTTTGGTCAGAAAGTGTATTGGCATAAAATCTCGGCCAAAATGGATAACTAGCCATATCGCTTCAGTCAATCGAGAGTTAAATTGCCCTTATTTATAGAAATTACCTAAAACTGGTCTTGTCAGCTCAATAACTTTAGAAGCCTTTGTTTAATCATCACCAAATTTGATCAGAATGTGTATTGGCATAATATTTCAGACAAGTTCGATAACTAGCTATATTTCTGTAGTCAATCGAGAGTTATCGCTCTTTAATTATAAAAATTACCTATAATTTGTCTTGTCAGCTCAATAACTTTAGAAGCATCTGACCAATCAACACCAAATTTTGTCAGAATGTGTATTGGCATAATATCTCGGACAAGTTTGATAACTAGCCATATCGCTTCAGTCAATCAAGAGTTATCACCCTTTTATTAGCTCACCTGAGCTTTGCTCAAGGTGAGTTATTGTGATCGCCTTTTGTCCGTCGTCCGTCGTGCGTCGTGCGTCAACTTCTTCTCCTCAGTAACCAGTGGGTCAATTTGGATGAAACTTCACAGAAAGCATCCTCTCAATGACCTCACCAGAATTCCTTCAAATTTTTGGGATCCATGCAAAATTCTGGTTTCCATGGCAACGAAACCGAAAAAACTTCAAAATTCTTCTTCTCCCAAATTGGTTGGCAGATTTTCAAATAATTTTGTAGAAATGTTCCTTGGATGACCCTCTATCAGATTCCTTCAAGCCGTGTTGATTGGTCGAAAAACATGGCCGCCAGGGGGGGCGGGACTATTTTGCCTTATATGGCTATAGTGAAAACTTAAAAAATCTTCTCCTCCGAAAGTGTAAGGCCGATTTTCAAATAATTTTGTAGAAATGTTCCTTGGGTGACCCTCTATCAGATTCCTTCAAGCCACGTTAATTGGTCGAAAAACATGGCCGCCAGGGGGGGCGGGGCTATTTTGCCTTATATGGCTATAGTGCAAACTTAAAAAATCTTCTTCTCCAAAAGTGTCAGGCCGATTTTCAAATAATTTTGTAGAAGTGTTCCTTAGGTGATCCTCTATCAGATTCCTTCAAGCCATGTTGATTGGTCAAAAAACATGGCCGCCAGGGGGCGGGGCTATTTTGCCTTTTATGGCTATAGTGAAAACTTAAAAAATCTTCTCCTCCATAAGTGTCAGGCCGATTTTCAAATAATTTTGTTGAAATGTTCCTTGGGTGACCCTCTATCAGATTCCTTCAAGCAATGTTGATTGGTCGAAAAACATGGCCGCCAGGAGGCGGGGGGCTATTTTGCCTTATATGGCCAAAGTGAAAACTTAAAAAATCTTCAACATCTTCTCCTCAGTAACCAGTGGGTCAATTGGGATGAAACTTCACAGAAAGCATCCTCTTAATGACCTCACCAGAATTCCTTCAAATTTTAGGGATCCATGCAGAATTCTGGTTTCCATGGCAACGAAACGAAAAAAACTTCAAAATTCTTCTTCTCCCAAACTGGTTGGCAAATCATTTTGTAGAAATGTTCCTTGGATGACCCTCTACCAGATTCCTTCAAGCCATGTTGATTGGTCAAAAAACACGGCCGCCAGGGGGGGCGGGGCTATTTTGCCTTATATGGCTATAGTGAAAACTTAAAAAATCTTCTCCTCCGAAAGTGTCGGGCTGATTTTCAAATGATTTTGTAGAAATGTTCCTTGGGTGACTCTCTATCAGATTCCTTCAAGCCATGTTGATTGGTCAAAAAACATGGCCGCCAATAGGCAGGGCTATTTTGCATTATATGGCTATAGTGAAAACTTAAAAAATCTTCTCCTCCAAAAGTATCTTGCCGATTTTCAAATAATTTTGTAGAAATGTTCCTAGGGTGACCCTCTATCAGATTTCTTCAAGCCAAGTTGATTGGTCAGAAACTATGGCTGCCAGGGGGCGAGGCTTATATAGCTAAAGTGAAAAAAAAAAATCAGGTGAGCGATTCAAGGGCCATCATGGCCCTCTTGTTATAGAAATTACCTAAAATTGGTCTTGTCAGCTAAATAACTTGTGAAGCCTTTATCCGATCATCACCAAATTTAGACAATATGTTGATGGGCAGAATATTTTGGTCGAGTTCAATAACTTACCATGTTATCTTAGTCACTACACACTTATGTCCCTCAGAATGGCCAAAACTGTACTAACAGTGTTCGCTCTCTAAATTTGCCTGAGTACAACCAATTATCACTAAACTTGGTCTCAAAAAAACAGGACAGTCGTATTTTGTGACATTTAGGGCTGTTGTTTAAATTACAATTAAATTATCACAAGCTCTGGTTTATTATCCTTTTTTTGGTAAAGAACATGAGGCATTTAATAAATGTGACTTTCTTTGAGGACAATTTGATCGTAAATTAAATGTGTTTAGCTACATTTTGAGACCTTATAGTTTTAACTGGTAAAACACCTGGTCTAGCCAGGAGTTCTGAGTTCAAATCTCAGTAGGGGAAAAATTACACTGTAGCTAAATACATACAATTTAATCAAGATCAGCACAGCTTTTGTGATAATCCTCAATCCATCATGCAATATCCACCAGCAACTATTTATTTAAACAATGACTGCTTTTAAACTACTTGACCAATTTTAACTGAACTGCACAGAAATATTGATTTGGTGTCCTCTTTCAAAATGTTCAAAGGAATAAATTCTGTGTTGAATTCTGGAAACTACCCCATCAGAAAAGAAGTAAAGTGACACAATGTTTAGGTATTCTGGTATTGCTGTATAACTTGGCAGGAAAGTTCCTTATGTAACCCTAAAAATATTCAAATCATATTGATTGGTTGAAAAATGGTATCCGCATGTGGCATGGGAAAAGGAAGTTGCAGGTATAATTTCAAAGTTATAACACTGTTGCATTAATTTTCCCTATGTGACCATCCATACACTTATTCAAGTCATATTTATTAAATAAAAACAAATGTTGCTAGGCATTATCAGAGTGTAGGGTCTTGTTTCAAGATAATTTGGCTTAAAAAAACATTATGTTGCCCGCCCTTTCCAGAGTGGTTTAAGATCAATGCTGCCAAACAAACTCAGAAAGGGAGTAAAATAAAAAAATTGCATGTCTTATGTCAAGATAGTTTGGCAAAAAACGTTCTTTAATTAACCCTCTACATAAATTGTTCAAGTGATATTGATTAGTTCAAAGCAATGCTGAAATGTGGGATCAGAAAAATGGTAAAATGACAAATCTGAACGTTTTTCCTCTGCAACTGCTTGTCTGATTTCAAGTTCAGTTGCCAGAATTTTTTTTTTTTTTTTTTTCAAAATGTTGATGCATTTATCCAAAGACATATAAACATATTTGATATGTTAATTCATGCATTTATTATGGCTATCAGGATATTCCCTCAAACTTCATGGTCATAATATGTTCTATACTCTTTAAAGCTCTTTAAGTGTTCAATATTCACTGGTAAAAGTAGTCTTTGACATTCGGGAAGTAAGTTGACTCACTCGGCTTGAACTTGAACTCTCTACCCCTGGGTGACAACTCTATCCATTATCAATTGAGCAAATAGTAAAAGCGTTAGAGCACAACAGCTTAGTACGTGATTAAATCTGTTGAGACTGAATGCACTTTCCGAAACTTTCTGAGGCTTTGCCTTAATTCATATTATTACTGCATCCTCATAATCTTAAAAAGAGGGGGGTACTGGAGTAGAAATAATGGAATAGGTAGGGCAACAATTCTAGCTTTTTCGGTAGAAATTAGACATGTGACTCTTTTAGGGGTCCGTGTTGGCTCGGTTACGACTGTATGCAGGTATACGATGCACTTGTAGCAACATCCAAAAGTAGTGTTGTTTAGTCCTTTACCGGATATGGGAATCCGCCGTGGTCGAGTGGTTAGCGTCGGGGATTTGAAACCGGGTGTCCCGGGTTCGATCCCCAGTCGCGGCACGACAGTCATAGCGGAGTGCCCTTGGGCAAGGCACATTTTCTAGCCTAGTACTGGTTTGTTTACCCAGGGATCATGAATAAGTGAACGGTCACCGTGATATAACTGAAATAATGTTGAAAGCGGCGTAAAAACCCCAATAAAACAAATTACCCACATATAGACCATTTCGATGCATCCACAGTAGACGAATGTTTAAATAATTGCGGGCGTAATGAGCAGTTCCTCAATTTGACATGTTTTCAAATATACTCTTTATACTCTGTAGCGGTTTTCTGTATATTTCCTCAATTGTTTACATATTTGTCTGCTGCAGATGTCTATTTTGTGGGAAAGGGTGAAATACAAAGCTCAATATGTACTCAGTAAATCGTTGTTCATATCAAATAATAGTCCAAGCTATAATCAAGATATCTACAAACTAATGTTATAGCAGTGATACAGCTCACTAGAAAAACAAGTAATGCAGTGAACCTGTTTTTTCATTTCCCACATACAAGAAAATATGCAGCAGAAGACTTTCGAAACTTTTTTCCAAAATTAAGAAAACTCGTTTTGAATAATAACAAAAGTTTTCATGAATAAAGTTGAAAACGCTGGGAGATCACTCTATAATTCCACCTTTTGCCACACTATTTTCAAAAGTCGCCTATTGAGTAATCGACATAAACCGTGTGTATATTAGGACAGTATTTACTATGATCAGCGATTTTGCTGTGTTAATGTATTGTTTAATGTATTCAGTCGTACTCTCGCTTAAATATGGTGTCAAAGGAAATTTACGTAAAAAGTGCTCGTTTATCTTGCGCGTTTTAATTACAACGAATAATTACACAAACATACCGTATAAAAATATCTGAAAAATCGCGCATGTGTTTAATGCCATCTAAAGCCGTGGGACCCGACATATCACATTTCTCATCCGATGAAATTTGCATATTTATATCAGAACGTTTACAGCAAATAACGATAGATAGATAGTTTCTAGTTTTACTCGCTAAAGTATCTACATATTTTAACGAAGATAAACCTCACATTTAAACATTTCTGATTTTTTTAAACGCTTAAAGGGAAGAACGGCTTATATTTAACCACCCTTTCCCACATACAGCAAATCTGCGGAAGACGACTTCGAAAATGTCTACTCAAAAATATGGCAAATCTCTATAATTGTAGGTTTAATTACTGAAACAAATTGAAAAACATTGTGGCAAAAGGAGAAATTGCTCGTTTTGAGCAATTTCTCCTTTTGTCACGATGTTTTCAAAAGTCCTCTCTGTTCCAGATGCGTTAAAATGCGTCTACAAGTGGGAAAGGGTTTACATAAACCGTTCAACTGAAACTATCATTTAACCCTTTTCCCACAAGTAGACGCATTCTATAGCACAGACGATATTTGTAAATAGTATGGCAAAAGGAGACCTTTTGCATAAACGTTTTAAACTATATGCACTGTTCCCACATACATTTTCGAATATGTTTTCAAAGCGTCTGCTGCAAGTTTATTGTATTTGGGAAAAAGTTGATTAATTTAAATAGTAAGAGGAAAATATGTAACCCCTAGTTAGTTGACAGAATATTACATTTAAAACAGGGATAACACTTTTGTGGGAAAACTGAACATTGAGACGTTTTAGGAAATGTCTTCTCTTTAAACAATGTTTTCAAAAATGGCCGACACTATTTTCAAAACTCGTTTGCTACGAGAGCTAATTCCTTTTTAACATACTGACATTTTGATAACTGAAAAGCGTCGAAAAACAAAGTGGCAGGTGTCAAAACTGCTTTTTGTGAGCCATTTTTCCATTTGCCACAATGTTTTTACAAGTTGATATGCTACAGATGCGTCGACATGCGTCTGCATTAGAGAAAGGATTAAAAGCACCAACTCGAGGGCTTGGCGCAAAACGGTTGTAACTCAAAACCTATTTTGAAAACCGTAGTTTAGGGGCCATTTTGACCATTTTGTAAACAATGCAAATTTAGGTGCCATTGCTCAGAACGAGCAATGGCACCTAAATTTCCATTGCTTACCAAGAAAACTGGTGTCAGGATAAATGGACCAGTAGTACTGGTAACTTACCCAGTAAACACCGTGATGTAACTGGTGTCAGGATAAATGGACCAGTAGTACTGGTAACTTACCCAGTAAACACCGTGATGTAACTGGTGTCAGGATAAATGGACCAGTAGTACTGGTAACTTACCCAGTAAACACCGTGATGTAACTGAAAACATAAATGAAAGCGGCGTTAAACACCAAACAATCAAGCTTAGCAATTTCGTCTAGGCGAGACCGACACCCTACCATAGTAGTTGACATAAACACATTTACCGTCACAAATAAAAGGCAAAACAGCGAGAAAATGTCATTACCAATATGCATAATAAACGGCATGTTGATCTTGATATGGCTTTAAATGTCTATTTCCCACGAGGAGACATATCCTTTAAAAATGGTAGTAATGGCGATACCTCCTCGATGAGGAGTGTGTGGTTACCATTACGAATGACCCGTGGGTGTCTGGACAGATTGACCAGCAGTACACGTTACTTATCTAGGAAACACCGTAATATGACTTACTCATTGTTGAAAGCGGTGTAAAACAACACAAAACAAACAAACTTAGACGGCACCCACTTGGTTATGCATGTGCACATAAGTCAGGTTAATGCGTTAACTCTTTCACTGCAGAATTTCACACTGAAATTTGACTCTTCCGTTTTGGAAATTGGACGACTCTATTTTTTTTGTCCAATAGGAAAGTTGGTAAAATGTAACGTCTCACCTGAATCTGCATTGTTTGAAAAATCCTTTAATTGCCTATGGCAGCGACAGAGTTAAAGAAATATTCTATTCATATCTGGAACCTTCATTCCGGTGTTTAATATGCCCCCAGAGACGTGTTAGGGAGACATTAAGCTGATGGTGAAATATTTACGTTGTGTATCAAAACGGGAATAGTTCAGACTAGACGGCATTCTCAAAGAAAGAAAAACAATACGGTTAAAAGACATATTAACTCCACCAATTCCTTCGTTTTATATATTAATGGATATCTAGACAGATACCTTTTATTTAGAAAAAGTTGCAAATAGGCCCAACATATTACAATACTTATTTAAAGTGCCGGGTTTAATCCCGAGTCGTGACACGGTGGTCATGGTGGAGTGTCCCTGGGCATGGCACATTTCCTAGTATACACATGTATTCAGGAATAAGGGGCAGTTAACCCGAACATACCACATACATTTTATTGAGTTGAGCACATTGTTGAAATATCATAAATTTTGAAAAATCATAAATTTTGAAATATCATAAATTTTGAAATATCATGAATTTTGAAAAATCATATATATAGTTGTACAACATGGGGTAATGAAATGAAAACAAGGAGAATTGATTTACTATGAGCATTGCCCCTTTGTACACTAATGGCGTGCCTGTCGCAGAATCGTCACCGTAAGTCTTCATGTGGAATACGATTAAGTTAACTGAGACCGTGTCACTTAAAGATAATTGCGATTTGAATACATCAGATTGTGTCATCCATTTTAATTATACTCAAGGGATAGATCAGGGAGGTGCACTCCTGCCTTTATAATGTATAACCCTTTCCCATATACAACACATCTGAAGCAGACATCTTTAAAAACACACATGAACATATGATAAATCTCTCCAAATGAAGCTTTAAATAACATTTAAAGCATTGTTGAACAAGTTGAATTTGCTCATTATGAGCTTTTTACTCCTTTTGACACACTGCTTTAATAAGTCGCCTGCTGCAGAGGCGATCAGAATGCGTCTGTATGAGGAAAGGTGATAACTCGGAGTCTCCCAGTTGGCCGAGCCCCGGTATCTCAGTCGGTAGCGACGCGGGCTGTCAATCCAGGGGTTGTGAGTTCGAATCCCGGCTCGGCCAACTTTCTTTCCGGCGATTGACAAAAGTCAATGCGACATGCGTCATTCGTCTTCCACCAATGGGCTAAGTCTATGTGGAAAAGCAGCCAGTTGCTTGGGAAGATTGTCGTGTGAAGTACTGGTGTGAGAAAACCAGGAAATGCATGAGCAGGTGAACTGGCCGCCGTGATATAACTGAGAAATTGTTAAAAACGGCGTTAAACCCCAATCAATCAATAGACATCACTAATTGTTACTTTGGAGCCTACTAGAAGGGGAAACACTTCTGTCCGAAAATGTATTTAAAGATTTATATATAAAAAAAAAAAAAAAAAAAAAAAAGGGAAGGCCTCTTATTAGAATGTGCACTTTACCTGTTAGAAGAAGCAGCAACAAATTAACCCATTCCCTCATACGACAATTCTGCAGCAGGCGACTTTGAACATATTTTGTCAAAAAATCGAAACTCTCTATAAATTAATGGATAACCTATGACTAAAAGTGGAAAACATCGTGGCAAAAGGAGAAATTCCACGTTTTGAGCAATTTCTTCTGTTGTCACTATGTGTTTAAAAAGCAGTCTGCTGCAGAGGCGGCAGAAAGCATCAATATGCGGGAAAGGGTTAAACTCGTGAGACACCAACCTTTTAAATGACACGAACTCTCTATAATTGTTTTGCGTCTATTTACTTCTATCGCTCTATGACATTTCGACTCTGTCATGTCTTTCTCATTTTCGTCTCTTTGTTTTTGTTACTACACAATGCAAATAGAAGTTCCTGATGAAAGACACCATGTTT
>JASEVX010001435.1:0-16569 GCA_031761405.1 Serripes groenlandicus | reverse complement strand
GAGAAATTGTTAAACACGTCGTTAAACCCCAATCAATCTATCTTCGTCCGATAGGACATTTGCAAAAGTAAATGTATAAGTGGCAAACATGTAGATTCGGCGAGCTGTCTCACCTGAATCTGCAATGTTTTCAAAAGTCTTAAATTGCCTTTGTCAGCGAAAGGGTTGAGTTTTAATTTTGGATACGGAGTTGAACACATTGTAGGTCGAAGGCGAAGGGTTTGTTTAGAGTAACTTCTCCCTTTTTGTATTCTGTTTTACTAAAACAAAAGTAGCCTGTTCGAGAGCTTAACACTCGTAATTTCTGGAATTAATACAGAAATCGCATCTGTTTCTTCTAAACCTTGCATAATTGCACTAGTCTCCATTACAGATATGGCGAGTTTTCAACGAATGACGTCATCAGTAACGGGCGGACTGCGCATAGCGCGAAATTTGATCATTGGAAAAGTGAAAAAGTACAGTAAATCACGTTGCGTATTTCATTAATAGCGCCCATTTAAGTAAAGATACCGAGGAAAGGATTTTTCCGATGTATTTGTAAACAATTACTGAATAAGCGTACGGTTTTAATTGATATACAAAATTTCTGCATTGCATTTCACCTTTAAGGGAGAGAATCATGGATAGTCGAGTATATATATATGAGCCAAATTACGAGAAACCAACATTGTGGACTCTTCATCTACCCTGATCAGTCTAAGCATGCCGCGCAGGCTAAACCGTATAGAGTACTTTTCGCCTCCTTTGCATTTTCTGTTTCATGAATCTTTACTCTATACTTCTATCCATCTGAACGGAATGTGCGGAATCGATTAGCCTGCACGACTGTACAGGCTGAACTGAGTCGATACATTACGCAGTCTATATATTGATTTTCTCACGGAACGGCTCATATACTTTACCATTTCGCTGCCAAAGGCAATTAAAGGCTTTTAGATACGAGCTGTCTCTCCTGAAATCTGTATTGTTCCAACTTAGACCTTACATTTACCAAATATCCTCTTGGACGAAAGATGAAGTGGTCCAATTCTCAACATGAAAGAGTCGACTTTGTGATATTTGGTAGTGAATTAGTTAATTTATCAAGACTCTCTAAACAGTTATTTCTGTTGACGAGGGTAAACAAAACAACAGAATGAACTTGTATGAAGGCAGATATTGTTCGTATGGGTTTACCCAGTCAAAATGTATATAACTTGAAAAGCTAGAATGTTCGCAATAGTCTGTATGGATGATCAGACATGTACAAAACAATGATAGAAATTTCTGCATCCAATAATGTTCTTCTCAAAATAGATGCACGATGGAGGCTATTGTGTTCTACGTTGCCATAGGGACTGCATGAACCTATCTTTAACGGATATACAGGATCGTACGAGAACAATTTCCGAATTTGTGATATCATAAAATTACAGTTGAAAGCGGAATTAATCACATTTCAATCCAAAGAAACAAATAAACCGCGAATGAGCTATAAAGGAAAAAGATTCTGATTGGCATCAAATGTTTTTACATTATTTTCCTTACAAAAACTGAAATCTATTAAGGCGATCTTTATTGCTCAACGAGGATTTGTAGGAAATTGCTTGAAAGAATAAAAAGATGCTGATTATCTCATTTTAGTATCGCGCCAAAGTTTACATCTCTCAAATAAAAACAGTGACGTTGGCGTTACTGGTGTAGCATTAAGACGGATGAGCTATCTGGCAGTACGGGTTATTTACTCAGGAAACACCGTGATACAATCGAAACACTTTATTTTGACATGCACCACATTAAGGGTTATTATATATCAGTATTTTAACCATTCTTTCCCAACATTTGCTTAAATTTTCTCGCTTTAATGCGGCTAAAGTAGTAACTTACAACTAAACCTTGCTATATTTATTAATGAAGTTTCAAATAGGAAGAGTGTTCTCATATCAATATCTTCTATTTAAATTGCATCCTTAGAAATATAGTTTGTATATATGATTGTTGTATTATACATTGTAATGAAATTGGTACCATGTTCAATCATTGGGTATATTTTGTATCATGTTCATCATTGGGTATGTATTTTGTATCATGTCCAATCATTTGGTATGTATTTGGTATCATGTTCAATCATTGGGTATGTATTTGGTATCATGTTCAATCATTTGGTATGTTTTTGTACCACGTTCAATCATTTGGTTTGTATTTTTGTACCATGTTCAATCATTTGGTATGTATTTTGTACCATGTTCAATCATTTGGTATGTATTTTGTACCATGTTCAATCATTTGGTATGTATTTTGTACATGTTCAATCATTTGGTATGTATTTTGTACCATGTTTAATAATTTGGTATGTATTTGGTACCATGTTCAATCATTTGGTATGTATTTGTATCATGTTCAATCATTTGGTATGTATTTTGTATCATATTCAATCACTGGTATGTATTTTGTAGTTCCTAATCAAATTATTTGAGTTCAGTTGAGTTGTGCTGAAAGTGGCATACACACCAAAAAAACACCAAATATTTTCAAGAAATTGAAACAACACGCAATAAATGAAAAAAGCACAGTATTTGTATTTATTTTTGTAATACTCTGCAAAGGAGTGGTAATAAGATATAAAGATTTCAACGTTAAAAGAAATTTCCCGAAAATGTTGTTGTTCCCCCAAGCATAGATTGGCTCTTTATAAAAATAAACATGTTGGGAAACATGTAATAAAAAGAAGAGATTACTCTTGGTGAGCTCTGTTCATCCGTTTGTCACATTGTTTTTAATAACAAAATATTTTGCTTGGTAGTTGAACAGGCCGCCGTGATATAACTGAGAAATTGTTAAACACGTCGTTAAACCCAATCAATCTATCTTCGTCCGATAGGACATTTGGCAAAAGTAAATGTATAAGTGGCAAACAATGTAGATTTCGGGCGAGCAGTCTCACCTGAATCTGCAATGTTTTCAAAAGTCTTAAATTGCCTTTGTCAGCGAAAGGGTTGAGTTTTATTTTTGGATACGGAGTTGAACACATTGTAGTCGAAGGCGAAGGGTTTGTTTAGAGTAACTCTCCCTTTTTGTATTCTGTTTTACTAAACAAAAGTAGCCTGTTCGAGAGCTTAACACTCGTAATTTCTGGAATTAATACAGAAATCGCAATCTGTTTCTTCTAAACCTTGCATAATTGCACTAGTCTCCATTACAGATATGGTCGAGTTTTCAACGAATGACGTCATCAGTAACGGGCGGACTGCGCATGCGCGAAATTTGATCATTGAAAAGTGAAAAGTACAGTAAATCACGTTGCGTATTTCATAATAGCGCCCATTTAAGTAAAGATACGAGGAAAGGATTTTTCCGATGTATTTGTAAACAATTACTGAATAAGCGTACGGTTTTAATTGATATACAAAATTCTGCATTGCATTTCACCTTTAAGGGAGAGAATCATGGATAGTCGAGTATATATATATGAGCCAATTACGAGAAAACCAACATTGTGGACTCTTCATCTACCCGATCAGTCTAAGCATGCCGCGCAGGCTAAACCGTATAGAACTTTTCGCCTCCTTTGCATTTTTCTGTTTCATGAATCTTTACTCTATACTTCTATCCATCTGAAACGGAATGTGTCGGAATCGATTAGCCTGCACGGACTGTACAGGCTGAACTGAGTCGATACATTACGCAGTCTATAATATTGATTTTCTCACGGAACGGCTCATATACTTTACCATTTCGCTGCAAAGGCAATTAAAGGCTTTTAGATACGAGCTGTCTCTCCTGAAATCTGTATTGTTTCCAACTTAGACCTTACATTTTACCAAATATCCTCTTGGACGAAAGATGAAGTGTCCAACTTCTCAACATGAAAGAGTCGACTTTGTGATATTTGGTAGTGAATTAGTTAATTTATCAAGACTCTCTAAACAGTTATTTCTGTTTGACGAGGGTAAACAAAACAACAGAATGAACTTGTATGAAGGCAGATATTGTTCGTATGTGTTACCCCAGTCAAAATGTATATAACTTGAAAAGCTAGAATGTTCGCAATAGTCTGATGGATGATCAGACATGTACAAAACAATGATAGAAATTCTGCATCCAATAATGTTTCTTCTCAAAATAGATGCACGATGGAGCTATTGTGTTCTACGTTGCCATAGGGACTGCATGACTATCTTTAACGGATATACAGGATCGTACGAGAACAATTCCGAATTTGTGATATCATAAAATTACAGTTGAAAGCGGAATTAATCACATTTCAATCCAAAGAAACAAATAAACCGCGAATGAGCTATAAAAGAAAATAGATTCTGATTGGCATCAAATGTTTTTACATTATTTTCCTTACAAAAACTGAAATCTATTAAGGCGATCTTTATTGCTCAGCGAGGATTTGTAGGAAATGCTTGAAAGAAATAAAAAGATGCTGATTATCTCATTTTAGTATCGCGCCAAAGTTTACATCTCTCAAATAAAAACAGTGACGTTGGCGGTTACTGTGTAGCATTAAGACGGATGAGCTATCTGGCAGTACGGGTTATTTACTCAGGAAAACACCGTGATACAATCGAAACACTTTATTTTGACATGCACCACATTAAGGGTTATTATATATCAGTATTTTAACCATTCTTTCCCAACATTGCTTAAATTTTCTCGCTTTAATGGCGGCTAAAAGTAGTAACTTACAACTAAACCTTGCTATATTTATTAATGAAGTTTCAAATAGGAAGAGTGTTCTCATATCAATATCTTCTATTTAAATTGCATCCGTAGAAATATAGTTTGTATATATGAATTGTTGTATTATACATTGTAATGAAATTTGGTACCATGTTCAATCATTGGGTATGTATTTTGTATCATGTTCAATCATTGGGTATGTATTTTGTATCATGTCCAATCATTTGGTATGTATTTGGTATCATGTTCAATCATTGGGTATGTATTTGGTATCATGTTCAATCATTTGGTATGTATTTTGTACCACGTTCAATCATTTGGTTTGTATTTTTGTACCATGTTCAATCATTTGGTATGTATTTTGTACCATGTTCAATCATTTGGTATGTATTTTGTACCATGTTCAATCATTTGGTATGTATTTTGTACCATGTTCAATCATTTGGTATGTATTTTGTACCATGTTTAATAATTTGGTATGTATTTGGTACCATGTTCAATCATTTGGTATGTATTTTGTATCATGTTCAATCATTTGGTATGTATTTTGTATCATATTCAATCACTGGGTATGTATTTTGTAGTTCCTAATCAAATTATTTGAGTTCAGTTGAGTTGTGCTGAAAGTGGCATACAACACCAAAAAAACACCAAATATTTTCAAGAAATTGAAACAACACGCAATAAATGAAAAAAGCACAGTATTTGTATTTATTTTTGTAATACTCTGCAAAGGAGTGGTAATAAGATATAAAGATTTCAACGTTAAAAGAAATTTCCCGAAAATGTTGTTGTTCCCCCAAGCATAGATTGCTCTTTATAAAAATAAACATGTTGGAAACATGTAATAAAAAGAAGAGATTACTCTTGGTGAGCTCTGTTCATCCGTTTGTCACATTGTTTTTAATAACAAAATATTTTGCTTGGGTAGTTGAACAGGCCGCCGTGATATAACTGAGAAATTGTTAAACACGTCGTTAAACCCCAATCAATCTATCTTCGTCCGATAGGACATTTGGCAAAAGTAAATGTATAAGTGGCAAACAATGTAGATTTCGGGCGAGCTGTCTCACCTGAATCTGCAATGTTTTCAAAAGTCTTAAATTGCCTTTGTCAGCGAAAGGGTTGAGTTTTATTTTTGGATACGGAGTTGAACACATTGTAGTCGAAGGCGAAGGGTTTGTTTAGAGTAACTTCTCCCTTTTTGTATTCTGTTTTACTAAAACAAAAGTAGCCTGTTCGAGAGCTTAACACTCGTAATTTCTGGAATTAATACAGAAATCGCATCTGTTTCTTCTAAACCTTGCATAATTGCACTAGTCTCCATTACAGATATGGTCGAGTTTTCAACGAATGACGTCATCAGTAACGGGCGGACTGCGCATGCGCGAAATTTGATCATTGGAAAAGTGAAAAAGTACAGTAAATCACGTTGCGTATTTCATTAATAGCGCCCATTTAAGTAAAGATACCGAGGAAAGGATTTTTCCGATGTATTTGTAAACAATTACTGAATAAGCGTACGGTTTTAATTGATATACAAAATTCTGCATTGCATTTCACCTTTAAGGGAGAGAATCATGGATAGTCGAGTATATATATATGAGCCAAATTACGAGAAAACCAACATTGTGGACTCTTCATCTACCCTGATCAGTCTAAGCATGCCGCGCAGGCTAAACCGTATAGATACTTTTCGCCTCCTTTGCATTTTTCTGTTTCATGAATCTTTACTCTATACTTCTATCCATCTGAAACGGAATGTGTCGGAATCGATTAGCCTGCACGGACTGTACAGGCTGAACTGAGTCGATACATTACGCAGTCTATAATATTGATTTTCTCACGGAACGGCTCATATACTTTACCATTTCGCTGCCAAAGGCAATTAAAGGCTTTTAGATACGAGCTGTCTCTCCTGAAATCTGTATTGTTTCCAACTTAGACCTTACATTTTACCAAATATCCTCTTGGACGAAAGATGAAGTGGTCCAATTCTCAACATGAAAGAGTCGACTTTGTGATATTTGGTAGTGAATTAGTTAATTTATCAAGACTCTCTAAACAGTTATTTCTGTTTGACGAGGGTAAACAAAACAACAGAATGAACTTGTATGAAGGCAGATATTGTTCGTATGGTTTACCCAGTCAAAATGTATATAACTTGAAAAGCTAGAATGTTCGCAATAGTCTGATGGATGATCAGACATGTACAAAACAATGATAGAAATTCTGCATCCAATAATGTTCTTCTCAAAATAGATGCACGATGGAGCTATTGTGTTCTACGTTGCCATAGGGACTGCATGACTATCTTTAACGGATATACAGGATCGTACGAGAACAATTTCCGAATTTGTGATATCATAAAATTACAGTTGAAAGCGGAATTAATCACATTTCAATCCAAAGAAACAAATAAACCGCGAATGAGCTATAAAGGAAAAAGATTCTGATTGGCATCAAATGTTTTTACATTATTTTCCTTACAAAAACTGAAATCTATTAAGGCGATCTTTATTGCTCAGCGAGGATTTGTAGGAAATTGCTTGAAAGAAATAAAAAGATGCTGATTATCTCATTTTAGTATCGCGCCAAAGTTTACATCTCTCAAATAAAAACAGTGACGTTGGCGGTTACTGGTGTAGCATTAAGACGGATGAGCTATCTGGCAGTACGGGTTATTTACTCAGGAAACACCGTGATACAATCGAAACACTTTATTTTGACATGCACCACATTAAGGGTTATTATATATCAGTATTTTAACCATTCTTTCCCAACATTGCTTAAATTTTCTCGCTTTAATGGCGGCTAAAAGTAGTAACTTACAACTAAACCTTGCTATATTTATTAATGAAGTTTCAAATAGGAAGAGTGTTCTCATATCAATATCTTCTATTTAAATTGCATCCGTAGAAATATAGTTTGTATATATGAATTGTTGTATTATACATTGTAATGAAATTTGGTACCATGTTCAATCATTGGGTATGTATTTTGTATCATGTTCAATCATTGGGTATGTATTTTGTATCATGTCCAATCATTTGGTATGTATTTGGTATCATGTTCAATCATTGGGTATGTATTTGGTATCATGTTCAATCATTTGGTATGTATTTTGTACCACGTTCAATCATTTGGTTTGTATTTTGTACCATGTTCAATCATTTGGTATGTATTTTGTACCATGTTCAATCATTTGGTATGTATTTTGTACCATGTTCAATCATTTGGTATGTATTTTGTACCATGTTCAATCATTTGGTATGTATTTTGTACCATGTTTAATAATTTGGTATGTATTTGGTACCATGTTCAATCATTTGGTATGTATTTTGTATCATGTTCAATCATTTGGTATGTATTTTGTATCATATTCAATCACTGGGTATGTATTTTGTAGTTCCTAATCAAATTATTTGAGTTCAGTTGAGTTGTGCTGAAAGTGGCATACAACACCAAAAAAACACCAAATATTTTCAAGAAATTGAAACAACACGCAATAAATGAAAAAAGCACAGTATTTGTATTTATTTTTGTAATACTCTGCAAAGGAGTGGTAATAAGATATAAAGATTTCAACGTTAAAAGAAATTTCCCGAAAATGTTGTTGTTCCCCCAAGCATAGATTGCTCTTTATAAAAATAAACATGTTGGAAACATGTAATAAAAAGAAGAGATTACTCTTGGTGAGCTCTGTTCATCCGTTTGTCACATTGTTTTTAATAACAAAATATTTTGCTTGGGTAGTTGAACAGGCCGCCGTGATATAACTGAGAAATTGTTAAACACGTCGTTAAACCCCAATCAATCTATCTTCGTCCGATAGGACATTTGGCAAAAGTAAATGTATAAGTGGCAAACAATGTAGATTTCGGGCGAGCTGTCTCACCTGAATCTGCAATGTTTTCAAAAGTCTTAAATTGCCTTTGTCAGCGAAAGGGTTGAGTTTTATTTTTGGATACGGAGTTGAACACATTGTAGTCGAAGGCGAAGGGTTTGTTTAGAGTAACTTCTCCCTTTTTGTATTCTGTTTTACTAAAACAAAAGTAGCCTGTTCGAGAGCTTAACACTCGTAATTTCTGGAATTAATACAGAAATCGCATCTGTTTCTTCTAAACCTTGCATAATTGCACTAGTCTCCATTACAGATATGGTCGAGTTTTCAACGAATGACGTCATCAGTAACGGGCGGACTGCGCATGCGCGAAATTTGATCATTGGAAAAGTGAAAAAGTACAGTAAATCACGTTGCGTATTTCATTAATAGCGCCCATTTAAGTAAAGATACCGAGGAAAGGATTTTTCCGATGTATTTGTAAACAATTACTGAATAAGCGTACGGTTTTAATTGATATACAAAATTCTGCATTGCATTTCACCTTTAAGGGAGAGAATCATGGATAGTCGAGTATATATATATGAGCCAAATTACGAGAAAACCAACATTGTGGACTCTTCATCTACCCTGATCAGTCTAAGCATGCCGCGCAGGCTAAACCGTATAGATACTTTTCGCCTCCTTTGCATTTTTCTGTTTCATGAATCTTTACTCTATACTTCTATCCATCTGAAACGGAATGTGTCGGAATCGATTAGCCTGCACGGACTGTACAGGCTGAACTGAGTCGATACATTACGCAGTCTATAATATTGATTTTCTCACGGAACGGCTCATATACTTTACCATTTCGCTGCCAAAGGCAATTAAAGGCTTTTAGATACGAGCTGTCTCTCCTGAAATCTGTATTGTTTCCAACTTAGACCTTACATTTTACCAAATATCCTCTTGGACGAAAGATGAAGTGGTCCAATTCTCAACATGAAAGAGTCGACTTTGTGATATTTGGTAGTGAATTAGTTAATTTATCAAGACTCTCTAAACAGTTATTTCTGTTTGACGAGGGTAAACAAAACAACAGAATGAACTTGTATGAAGGCAGATATTGTTCGTATGGTTTACCCAGTCAAAATGTATATAACTTGAAAAGCTAGAATGTTCGCAATAGTCTGATGGATGATCAGACATGTACAAAACAATGATAGAAATTCTGCATCCAATAATGTTCTTCTCAAAATAGATGCACGATGGAGCTATTGTGTTCTACGTTGCCATAGGGACTGCATGACTATCTTTAACGGATATACAGGATCGTACGAGAACAATTTCCGAATTTGTGATATCATAAAATTACAGTTGAAAGCGGAATTAATCACATTTCAATCCAAAGAAACAAATAAACCGCGAATGAGCTATAAAGGAAAAAGATTCTGATTGGCATCAAATGTTTTTACATTATTTTCCTTACAAAAACTGAAATCTATTAAGGCGATCTTTATTGCTCAGCGAGGATTTGTAGGAAATTGCTTGAAAGAAATAAAAAGATGCTGATTATCTCATTTTAGTATCGCGCCAAAGTTTACATCTCTCAAATAAAAACAGTGACGTTGGCGGTTACTGGTGTAGCATTAAGACGGATGAGCTATCTGGCAGTACGGGTTATTTACTCAGGAAACACCGTGATACAATCGAAACACTTTATTTTGACATGCACCACATTAAGGGTTATTATATATCAGTATTTTAACCATTCTTTCCCAACATTGCTTAAATTTTCTCGCTTTAATGGCGGCTAAAAGTAGTAACTTACAACTAAACCTTGCTATATTTATTAATGAAGTTTCAAATAGGAAGAGTGTTCTCATATCAATATCTTCTATTTAAATTGCATCCGTAGAAATATAGTTTGTATATATGAATTGTTGTATTATACATTGTAATGAAATTTGGTACCATGTTCAATCATTGGGTATGTATTTTGTATCATGTTCAATCATTGGGTATGTATTTTGTATCATGTCCAATCATTTGGTATGTATTTGGTATCATGTTCAATCATTGGGTATGTATTTGGTATCATGTTCAATCATTTGGTATGTATTTTGTACCACGTTCAATCATTTGGTTTGTATTTTGTACCATGTTCAATCATTTGGTATGTATTTTGTACCATGTTCAATCATTTGGTATGTATTTTGTACCATGTTCAATCATTTGGTATGTATTTTGTACCATGTTCAATCATTTGGTATGTATTTTGTACCATGTTTAATAATTTGGTATGTATTTGGTACCATGTTCAATCATTTGGTATGTATTTTGTATCATGTTCAATCATTTGGTATGTATTTTGTATCATATTCAATCACTGGGTATGTATTTTGTAGTTCCTAATCAAATTATTTGAGTTCAGTTGAGTTGTGCTGAAAGTGGCATACAACACCAAAAAAACACCAAATATTTTCAAGAAATTGAAACAACACGCAATAAATGAAAAAAGCACAGTATTTGTATTTATTTTTGTAATACTCTGCAAAGGAGTGGTAATAAGATATAAAGATTTCAACGTTAAAAGAAATTTCCCGAAAATGTTGTTGTTCCCCCAAGCATAGATTGCTCTTTATAAAAATAAACATGTTGGAAACATGTAATAAAAAGAAGAGATTACTCTTGGTGAGCTCTGTTCATCCGTTTGTCACATTGTTTTTAATAACAAAATATTTTGCTTGGGTAGTTGAACAGGCCGCCGTGATATAACTGAGAAATTGTTAAACACGTCGTTAAACCCCAATCAATCTATCTTCGTCCGATAGGACATTTGGCAAAAGTAAATGTATAAGTGGCAAACAATGTAGATTTCGGGCGAGCTGTCTCACCTGAATCTGCAATGTTTTCAAAAGTCTTAAATTGCCTTTGTCAGCGAAAGGGTTGAGTTTTATTTTTGGATACGGAGTTGAACACATTGTAGTCGAAGGCGAAGGGTTTGTTTAGAGTAACTTCTCCCTTTTTGTATTCTGTTTTACTAAAACAAAAGTAGCCTGTTCGAGAGCTAACGTGCAAACAGTTGATAATATCCTAATCTGAACATATCGAATGTAGTTGTTAAGATATAGTGCATTAAGTCAGGAAACGTATATTCTCTCAACAGACGAAAGTCTTCACATGTTTCCCAAATAGATTAAATCTGTAACAGAAAAACCTTGAAAAAATCTAGACAAACTATGCACTATAATGCAAGTGTTGGAAAAAATAGAACATACTAAAGATGAGCATACATAAGCCGTCATACGAGAGCACCAACATTGTGGACTCTGCGTAAAGTATCGACACGGATCAGCCTAAGCATAACGCACAGGCTAATCCGGACAGACACTTTTCGCCTCCTGTGGATTTAGTGTTTCAGGAATCATTACTCTATACCTCTATCCCCCTGAGACGGAATGTGTCGGCCCGGATCAGCCTGCGCGGATTGCGCATGCTGATCTGGGTCGATACATTACGCAGATGCCATTATGTTGGTTTTCTCGCGCTACGGCTCATATACAGAACGGCTCATATCTGTCAAAGACGATTTTGAAAACTATTACAAATCACTGTAAGCAAAATTTCATATATTAAAATTGAATGTGGTTGAAAACACTGTAGCAAAGCACTTGCTCTATTGCAGATTTGTCGAAATGCGTCTGCTTTAAAAACAATTTCTGCTTAAGCCAAAGTCTTCTGACGCAGATGCGACAAATTGCATGTGCATGTTTAAAGGGATTGATCAACTTAGTCATCTACGAAATAAAAAAAATCAAATTTTCTGACTTCTGATTTATTTTTACAAAAAAAAAATCCAGGATATTATTCCGAATTAAATAATTAAGAAATGCTCGTAGGAACAATTCAATAATTTACAGGTTTTTACATTAATTGCTTTAAGGATGAAAATGTTCATAATGTCGAAAAACATTATTTATTGTTCCCATAACAGAAATTGAACGACCACGTAGTAATGAAGAAAATGAAAAAAATGTGAATAAACAATTTAGCTCTTGCAGCGCCGATGGCAATATTGAGGTGTGCAAACAATACTGAATCATGTGATCCAACTCGTAACGAGCTGTCTCACCTTAATTCTGCAATGTTTGCACTTTAGCTATAACAATATTCTAAAACTCTTATTACCTGAGAAATGGAGACGTCCGATTTTGAACATGGAATAATCTACTTTAAACATTTCGGCGCTGAAAGATTTAACTTTGGAAGATAATGTGTTTTGACGGGATTAATGTATCTCTTTAGTCAGAAAAACAAACGTTAACCAGGAGAACATAACTAGTGTAACTATGTCGTTAATACATCGGTGGAAAAGCGATTAGTCGCTGTCTTGGATTCGGGAGGTCGCGGGGACGATCCTCAGAATTGTAGTAATGACTTTCACGCCTTGGTGTTCAGGGTTGTGGGATGAATTTTATGATTTACTAATCAGTGTCAGGATAAATGGACCGGTAGTACTGATAAATTACTAAGGAAAGTCCGATATATAACTGGAAAATGTGTTATAAGCGGCAAGGTACGTATATTTAGAATAATGACCTTTGACCTCCTTTGGCGCTTTGTAGCCGTATGTTAAACCCCAATTCCTAGATTATATTCTATTCACTCTTCAAGCTAAACATTCGACCAGACAAGACGTGCTTTTGAGCTACTCAATCCAGTTAATACTGAGTATAAGTTTGCCTGCTTTTCCAGTATTATAGTGACCAACTTAGTATTACTACGATAAGTACAACACACATACAAAGAGTCTAGTGCATGCACGTACGACGTTGAATCTACAATTGTTCTTTCACGAAATAGTTTAGAAAAGCTGTCACAGTATACTGTATGTATATATAAACAATGATCGTAGGACCAGATGAGAATGAGACTCCTCACAGTCCGATCACGCTGTTAACTATTCGGTAGCATATTGGTAGCCGATGGAGAGTAATAATATAATACTCGACTATAAAAGTATGCGTGTCGATCTTAATCGTATCCCACATAAAACACACATGCAGCACAAATGCAGCACACCTGCAGCACACCTGCAGCCGGCAATCATCAAATCAATCATGTCGAAATGCTCATATGGAAGGTGTTATTAAATAGAGCTGAAAACATTGTGGAATGAGGAGAAGTGAGCAATATCTCCATTTGTCTCTATGCTTTCGAATTTCTACTGCTGCAGAGGAAAAGATTAATTCATTAGCATTCATTTGAAAGTCGCCGAACGTCGGATTTTCATATCACGTGACTTAACTAATATGTCACTCAATCTGTCTACACCCATTGATACTGTGGCTGACCTGGAATTTACTGTTCGCGAAATCCCGAAAGGTGATTTTAATGTGACGTGTGACAGGTCGATTGTGAAGAATACGATTAGATTGCGCATAAGTACAACGTGTTGGTTTGTTTGAATCGTGTAACAGTTATATCACTTCATTTCCTAGGTGCATTAAAGTCATGTAACGATACACTGTATAAATTAGAGCTTAGTAATACTTATATACGTAAGAGCGTATTTCATCATAATTGAGCCGTCCCGCGAGATAACCAATATTGTGGTTTCTGCGTAAAGTATCGACCCGGATCAGCATAAGTATGCCGCGCAGGCTAATTGGGGCAGACACTTTTCGCCTTTCGTGGATTTTCTGTTTCAGGAATCACTACTCTATCTATCCCCCTTTAGACAGAATGTGTCGGCCGGATCAGTCTGCGCGGACAGCGCAGGTTGATCTGGTATATACATAAAGCAGATGTGTATCGCCGCAGCTGCATTTTGGGGCATTTTTAGAAAATCATAACTCTATACCTCTGTCCCCCTGAGACGGAATGTATCGACCCGGGTCAGTCTGCGCGGACAGCGCAGGCTGATCTGGTCGATACATTACGCAGATGCCATAATGTTGGTTTTCTCGCGGGACGGCCCATATTTGTTTTCCTAATAAAAAGGCGAAACTATTTCATTTCTTAACAAGTATTGTTTAGGCAGCAAGGTAACTATTTATCTCAACTTTGTAATTTAATTAAATACATTCCACCATTAATTTTTTACAAACTTTTAGGGGGATAAAATGATGAAATATGCTTTCAAGTGTTTTTAGAGTATTACTTAGCGCTAAGTAATGAGGTTGTTGGAATTTGACCCAGTACTTCCGGTGTCATATAACCTGACACATCAGTCGTAATTCTATCCCCACAATCCTTAGCATCACGTGACAGTGGGTAGCCAATCATACCCGTGTTTCTTTAATATGCCAAGCTTATCCCTTTCCCACATACAACACATGTGCAGCAGAAGACTTTTGAAATCCTTTCGGCAAAAATCTGAAATGTCTTCATAAATGAGCAATTTCTGTTTTGTCGCAATGTTTTCAAAAGTCGTCTGCTGTAGATGCATCAAAATACGTCTGCAGGTTTAAAAGGGTTATGTCAGACTTCACTTATCACGAACTGGTACAGGGTTTTGCTTCTGTTCTGGTAAGCACTCGGATGTGAATGGACAGAAGGACATGATTAGGTTAATAGTATGGATGACCTAATTGGTCCTTGTGAAATTAGACGTCTGGAAAACGTGTTATCTCTTCACATGATATCGTCTATCATTTCATTATTTGCATAATGACTCCTAGAAATGGTGTGATGTGTGTTTCCCACGCTAGCGAACATTCTGCATCAGACGGCTTTTTAAAATATTTAGGTAAACGTATCGAAATTCTCTGTAAATGATAGAATAATTGTTGAATAGAGTTGGAAATATTGTGTCAAAAGCATACATTGCTCGTTATGGGTCATTCTTCTTTTGCCACAATGTTCTCAAACATTCGTCTATATGTAGGAAAGGGTTAGTATAAGAGGGAATAGATTGTTCGATATCAGTGGGACATAATGTTTGATTTAAAGACAAAGCGGCCCATATATATTCAACACTTCCATGCAAATACATTTTGTAATCCGGCTAATTCACACTTTGTGACCTACATGTAATCTCACTTTGACAATTGTATACGGTGGACGGATGTTTTGGCCAACGGATGTTTTGGCCCGGACGTTTTGTCCTTGGACTTTTTGGCCTGGACCTTTTGGCAAGCCAAATGTTTTAGACAGGATCTTTTGGCCAAATTACTATTTTCCCTACTATAACTCTCTTAATATAAGAAACTTATTAAGTATTATACAGCTATTTACTCCTCTTGAGGTCAATAGTGAAAAACTATTCTTCCAAGTGAATGACTATTGACCCGAAATAGAGAACTATTGACAGAGACTAAGTCGCGGTCAATAGTTCTCAACACGGGTCAATAGTCATTTGCGAGGAAGAATAGTTTTTCACCATTGAACTCAAAAGGAGTAAATAGCTGTTTAATTATATATCTTTATGAAAAACGCATATTTTACCTAGTTTTTTTATTACATTGCTGTCGTCATTTTAATTGGGTAAATTTAGTTAACATAAATGTAGATTCTAATATAAACACAGGAGTATTATTGTAAATGCAGGAAGAATGCAGTATACTGTTACATGGCAAGCGCGTTAACATATTGGTTATGCACGTGCAAACATATAACCTTTTTTCCCACTTTTGTAATCCAAACTACATTATTGATATCTAATAGCAGTTTAAAGAAAACAACAACAATTACAATAATTACTCCGATAGTCATTAACTACAAGGTAAAGAAGATCAAAGACCATTATCTTAAATTGAATAGCTCAGTGTTGCAGTTATGATAGTCATTAAAGGTTTTGATTGCAAACATATATCAGTTATGATAGTCATTAAAGGTTTTCATTGCAAACATATATAAAGAAATTATTTACTAGCCAAAATGTTGAAGTTCATGAAATTATCTAACTATTTTGTGCTCAGCCTTAGTAAAACAGAGGTTTGCAGACTGAAAACTGCAGCCTTCTTTCTAAATATGGTATATATGTAAGATTTAACGGCATCTTGACCCATACATCTTCAACGCTTCGAGACCAATATACCGGCCAAAATGATGAGGTTTTTAGCTCG
>JASEVX010001434.1:0-16619 GCA_031761405.1 Serripes groenlandicus | reverse complement strand
TTATTACTAGCCAAAATCTAGGTAACTCTCATTTGAGCTATTTATATACTTATTTATTACATTGCATAAATTGCACAAACAATTGTTGGAATGTTTTCCCAGAGATATTTCGGTTAGTTAAAACGTATCACTAGTTTCACAATATAACCCGACTATACAGATGTATGGCACTTGTATTAGTTAGATTACATAAAGTCTATGTTGTCCGTGCTGTAACTCGAATACATTGTATTTGATCATCACCAAATTAAGACAATATGTTGATGGGCACAATATGTTGGTCAGGTTTGATAAAACCTACCACGTTATCTTAGTCACTCCACACTTATGTCCCTTGAAATGGCCAAAACTGAATTTACAGTGTCTGCTCTCTAAATGTGCCTGACGTACAACCAATTATCACTATACTTGGTCTCAAAAAACCAGGACCGGCGTATTTTGTGACAGTTGGCGCTCTTGTTTGAATTGCATTACAGAATGTACACTGACACCTTGCATCAACGGAGGCTCCTGTGATAACGGCTACTGTACCTGCATCCTCCCTTACAGCGGCGTTTTATGTGAAAGAGGTAAAATGGACGATAATTTTTGTTCTTATCCTTTTATGCCTCACTTGGAACAACATTCGAGTTTTATGTAAAGAAACGTGCAGTCTGCATTGTTCTCTAGTAATTGATAAGAATCTTACCTTTGCCGAATGTCAGCCAGATACATGTTTGGTCATTGTATTGTGCATGTTGATGGATTTTGAGTAATGGACATAGCTTCTTAATTTTTCTTTTCACACCGATTTCACATTTTGCAAACACATTTAATAATCAACATACTTCAACATACTAAATGGACTTTAAGGTCATACATGTGATCGTTGCTTACATTTGATGGCTTTTATTAATTTGTCATGTTTTTTCAGTAATGTGCTTAATGAACGTTTTTAGTTGTTTTACATTTGCTCAAAAAGTACAAGTGCTTTCAAACGTTGTTCATAGTTATATTGAATACCCTTCTTCACTTTGTATGTTATTGATGGTGTAGCCTACTTTCTGGGTTACTTTATTTTTAGATTTAGAGAATTGGCCACTGTTTTCTAGTTACATTTAAGATTACAAACACCTTTTGTCTTTGTATTTTATACGTGCATTGGTTGACAAAGCGGGATTCTTGTATTAGGAAAACAGAGCTTACGTGATGATATATCGGTGGCTATTTGAGCCAGTGCTTTCGAAAGAGTTTTAAGTTGGCATTTCTGAATAGTGTAGGTTCAGATCTTCTTATCAGAACTGTGTACGTTCTGTTTTTTGTGTTGTGACTGTTGTATTGTGAAATGTACAATCTTTGTTATGCTGTGTACAATTTTTATTGTGTTTTGTTCTTTGTTTTTATATGGTGTACACACTGTATTTCGTTATGTATGAAGTTAATTATGATGAGGTGGACAATATAAACGGGTATAATTCCAAGATGCACCGTCAAAAAAACGGAAAGCGCAACGTCTGACGATCCATGAGCAATTTTTCCTTTTGAAAAAATGTTTTCATCTTTATTCGATTATTTTTCTTTCATTGATAGAGAGTTTCCATATTTTTGACTAAATGTTTTAAAGCCGTCTGCAGCAGATCTGCTGTATGTGGGAAAGGGCTAAACAGGTTTACTAATTTATTTTGAAACTAATATCATTAAAATGTAAACATTATAAACCTACACAATGGAATACATTGTATGTGCCTTCATAAATGAATAAGGAATCTACGTAACAGAATATAGAACGTACACAACATAACAGAAAATGAACATAAGACAACAAAACAGAACATCGAGTGCACTTAGCATAATAGACAAGCTATATAAAATAATAAGAAATGCACAAAACAAAGTAAATAAGGCACATACCATATTGGTATATGTACTCATCATAATAAAGGATGTTCACAACATAATAAAGAATGTACACGGCATAATAAAGCATGTACACGACAGGGTACACAACAATTAATAGTAAGCGTCATTAAGACAGTTGACGGCGTTACTACTATCCCAATGTACAGAGCTTTCTGACGCCGCTGCAGCAGGCGACTTTTTTAAAACAGTATGGCTAATAGTGAAATGTCCTTATGATGAGCAATTTACCATTTGCCAGATTGTTTTTCAATTTTATTCAATGATATTACTGAGTATTCATTTACAGTGACTTTTCATTATGTGTCTATATGTTCTTCAATGTCGTTCTGCTACAGAGTTGCTGTCTTTGCTGGGAACGGGTTAATTATTGGTCTCTTCTCTGTTTCAAGGAAACGAAATCGGCATCTACTGTGACTATTATCCGATTGCATGCCTGACTGAACCGGGTGCTTTTTGTTCCGAAACAGGGGTTTGCGTGTGTGCGGGACCCATCGCAATGATAGTTCATATTACAACTGGGGCAATCTTTGCGAAACAGGTGATTTTTTTTTTTAAATGAGCAAAGTAACTGAATCACTGAACGATTTCTTGGCCCGGATGTTCACCATCAAGACCGAATTATGATTAATAGCTTTTTATGTCTGTCTCATCTCTCTCTCTCTCTCTTTCTCTATCCCCTTCGCGCTCTCTGTCTCTCTGTCTCTCTGTCTCTGTCTTTCTCTCTGTCTCTCTCTGTCTCTGTCTCTCTCTGTCTCTGTCTCTCTCTGTCTCTATTTGTCTGTCTGTCTGTCTGTCTGTGTGTCTGTCTGTCTGTCTGTCTGCCTGTCTGTCTGTCTGTCTGTCTCTGTCTGTCTGTCTGTCTCTCTCTCTCTCTCTCTCTCTCTCTCTCTCTTCTCTCTCTCTCTCTCTCTCTCTCTCTCTCTCTCTCTCTTCTCTCTCTCTCTCTCTCTCTCTCTCTCTCTCTCTCTCTCTCTCTCTCTCTCTCACTCTCTCTCTCTCTCTCTCTCTCTCTCTCTCTCTCTCTCTCTTTCTAATGGCTTTAAACGGTTATTTATTCATAGTATCTAAATAAATATTAATGAATTACGAATATAGTTGTTATTACTGGGGTTTTATACGGCAGTTATATTTTTAAAAAGGGATGTATTATCGTTTTACCTGCGGCGTACGTGCGGGCATGCGGGCGGGCGGGCGGCGGGCGGCGTCCAGTATGTTGTCCGCCCAAAACTTGAGAAGCCTTTGTCCATTCACCACCAAATTAAGTCAGAATATATATTGTCATAATATCTTTGACAACTTTCGACAACTAGCAATATCGCTCTCGTCACTCGAGAGTTATCGCTCTTTAATTATAGAAATTACCTAAAATTGGTCTTGTCTGCTCAATACCTTTAGAAGCCTTTGACCAATCACACCACATTTAGTCCATGTGAGTATTGGCATAATATCCCGGACAAGTTTGATAACCAATTATATCGCTGTAGTCACTCGAGGAGTTATTACCCTTTTATTATAGAAATATCCTCAAATCGGTCTTGTTCGATCAATAACTCTTGAAGCCTTTGTCCTATCACCACCACATTTGGTCAGAATGATTATTGGCATAATATCTCGGACAAGTTCTATAACCAGCCATATTTTTTGAGTCACTCTAGAGTTATCGCCCTTTAATGACAGAAATTACCTAAAATCGGTATAGTCCGCTCAATAACTTTAGAAGCCTTTGTCCTATCACCAACAATTTGGTCAGAATGATTATTGGCATAATATCTCGGACAAGTTCGATAGCCAGCCATAACTACATCAATAAAAACTCTGCATTGTTTTTCCTTTCTGTCAAGTTCATATATGTGTTATTACTAGCCAAAAACTAGGTAACTTCCATTTGACCTATTTATATACCTAATAAATACATTGCATAAATTGCACAAACAATTGTTGGAATGTTTTTTCCAGAGATATTTTGGTTAATTTTGTAAAAAGATGGGTCATGTCAGGTTAAAAACGTATAACTAGTTTAGCAATATAACCCAACTATTCAGATTTATGGCCCTTGTATTACTTAAATTACATAAAGTCTATGTTGTCCGTGCTGTAACTCGAATACATTTTAATTGATCATCACCAAATTAAGACAATATGTTGATGGGCAGAATATCTTGGTCAGGTTCGATAACATACCACGTTATCTTAGTCACTTCACACTTATGTCCCTTGAAATGGCCAAAACTGTATTTACAGTGTCCGCTCTCTAAATTTGCTTGGCGTACAACCAATTATCACTATATTTGGTCTTAAAAAACAGGATGGGCGTATTTTGTGACAGTTGGTGCTCTTGTTTGAATTGCATTACAGACTGTACACTGACACCTTGCATCAACGGAGGCTCCTGTGATCACGGCTACTGTACCTGCATCTTCCCTTACAGCGGCGTTTTATGTGAAAGAGGTAAAATACACTAGAGTTTTATTTTCTTATCCTTTTAAGCCTCACTTGGAGCAACATTCGTGTTTAATGTAAACAAAAGTGCAGTCTACATTGTTTGCTAGTAATTGATAACAATCTTACCTTTGCAGAATTTCAGCCTGTATTGTGCATGTTGATGTCTTTTGAGTAATGGACATAGCTTCTTCATTTTTTACATGGTTTGACATTGGTAACAGAAACAACAACAACGAAAACAAATACATAATCAGTTTTGAAAAGGCCGTTGACTCTTTATTTCTTACTGCAATCCAATAAACTACATACGTTAAAAAGCCAACTATATAGTTCCATCAGTGCTGCAGAGACACGATTAATAATAATCATGTCAGTGCTACTTTGGTACCGGATTGATACTAATATTCGAGATTTATTAAGATAATATCTACATACATGTACAGTTAAATTATGTAAATATTATCTTTCTTCATGTTTGGGCAGATAATAAATATCATTGCGCGCTCTATAACTCTCATGATACTCAAAACACATCAATGACGCAGTATAAGGCGTCTGGAATTCCAAAATATTTTATTTAATAGCTCGCAAGAATGGTTTTCGGTTGTTCTTAAATCTCAATATTATAAACGCTTTATTTTGTAGTTGTTGCAATATATGAAAGCGTCTAGATGATAAGACTGGTTTACAAAGATTTAAAGGACTCGACGTCATGCAGTGTACAAGTTAAACACGTCTGTACGTTCTAGTGTCAATTAGAAATCAATGCTGAAAGTGTAGCCGAATTGATTTGGAGATCGAGCATTATCGTATATGACTATATATATTGAAAATCGCAAGGCCTACACCGAGATACTGCTTGTTACTTTGCAGGATTTTCTACACGATCGATTTTTTGTTTGTTTTTACATTTGCTCAAAAAGTACAAGTGCTTTCAAACTTTGATCAAAGTTAAAGTGAATACCCTTCTTCACTTTGTATGTTGTTGATGGTGTAGCTTATTTTCTGGGTTACATGATTTTTTTTAGATTTGGAGAATTGGCCATTGTTTTCTAGTTACATTTAGGATTACAAACACATTTTGTATTTGTCCTTTATACGTGCAATGGTTGTCAAAGCGGGATTCTTGTATTAAGAAAACAGAGCTTACTACGTGATGATATATCGTTTGGCTATTTGAGCCAGTACTTGCGAAAGAGTTTTAAGTTGGATTTCTGAATAGTGTAGGTTCAGATCTTCTTATCAGAATATAAACAGGTTTACATAATCTGCTAACAAGCTTGTGTCAGTAACATGTGAACAGTATAAACTTTGATCAGAATGTGGATTTACAGCCCGATCTGGATTTATACTGTTCTAAGGTCAACTTGTACATTTTCGCATTCACGGGCTCATACGATGTTTCGTAATTGAAGTACATAAGCAATTTGATCTGTTAGGATAATAGCCTGGGTGACTGGTTAACTGTCACACATATTTGTGTTTTACCCTTTCGCTGCCAAAGGCAATTAAAGACCTTTGCAAACAATGCAGATTCTCCTGAAATCTGCATTGTTTGCCACTTAGAAAATAGATTTTACAAATTTCTTGATGAACGAAAATAGAGTGGTCCAACTTTTAACATGAAAAAGTCGAACCAATTCTTTCAACGGATCTGCTTAGGTATTAATGAATTGCGAAACTGCCAAAATCACAAATGCAATTAGCTTTAACTCGAACACATCAATAACTCGAACATATCGATAACTCGAAGACATCGGATTACTCAAACACACCGATTATTCAAAAACGTGGATGTCAATTGTTTTGTTCAAACCTTGCTCATGTCCATGTTCTGTTCTGGTTTTGTTCTACTTGTTGTGGGAGTTGAGAGACCAGTCGCTCCAGGTTGAAACCCCAATCGCGGCAAGCATGGTGGAGTGCCCTCGAACAAGATATATTTTCAAACCAAAAATAATTAATACATTTTCTCCGTGATATTACTGAAATATTGTTGTATATGTTATTCGGAATAATATTAACCCTTTCCCACATGCAGACGGATTTTGATAGATCGGCACAAAGAAAAATTTCTCCTATTGTAACATTGTTTTCAACTCTGTCCATTAATGTTACATTCATTTATAGAGGTTTATTATATTTGCCAAAGAATTTAGTATCGGTTATCATAAACGATACTAGCAACCAGAATCTAGTATCGTTTATCATAAGCGATACTGGCAACCAGAATCTAGTTTCGTTTATCGTAACTGATACTGGCAACCAGACACTAGTGTCGTTTAAGGAACTAGATATCTAACTTTTAATTTCTTCAAAAAAATCTTATTTTAGGTGGTTGGTCGAGATTTCGAGTTAACTGATGTATTGCGTCAGGAAAAGGACAGACGGACGGACGGCGGACAGAGCGTGATCCGATTAGATCACATTGTGCCTTGATCTTAAGATGCTCCTACTTGTCAAAATAAATACACACGTCTTCTTATATATATATATATATATATATATATATATATACGAGCTGTGCTCGAGGAAAACTCATATTGGCACATTTATGACAAGTAATAAAGCTTTATTATAGAAATAAGCCGGATTTAAATTCACCAAAAGAAACTAAAAACTGTCTATTACTAATCAGCAAATAGTGTAGAGTTTGATCAGAATACACATATGTGTAGGTCAAGATCTACATTGGTGACAAATGCCCTGTGGTAGATATTCCTCCAACTTAGCTAATGAAAAGAAATATAGAATCGAAACTGTAGCGATCGTCTTTAAACCACCGCGTGTCACACATTCAGTCACTAATCGCAATGAACGTTGCTTTACTTTAAGAAAAGGTCAACCACTCGACCAACGACCAGCAATGCTGTAGAAGTTATATAAATACCTATACCCCTTTCCCGTTAGATTTTACCGGTGCATCTTGGAATTCTACCCCGTTTGAGTTGTCCGCGTCCTCATAATAAACTTCCTACATAACGAAATACAGTTTGTACACCATATAACAAAAATATACATAGCACATTAAGAAATCACGTGAGACAATAAATTAACAACAGAAGATAATAAAAACTTGACAAAACTGAATAAATAATGTGCATAACAAAATAAACAACTTTCCCAAGGTATCAACGAATGTACAAAACACAAGAAAGAGTACATACAGCATAACAAAGAGTGTGCATAAGATATAGGTTATATAAAAAAAAAATCATGAGACATACATGTTAATATTATATTTAATTACAAAGTTTTAAAATACATGTAAAACAAATGGATAACCATTATGGCCCCGACTCACTCACCTAAGTATTTACCAATTTGTGTTACCAAGAAAAAACACAGAGTTTTCTAAAATTTTACTCAAAAGCTTCCTACTTAACAAGACGACCATGATGGCCCGATGGCTTACCTGAATATGCAATGTAATACACATCAAGACAATTATTCTTACAAAGATTCAAAATGCAACCTCCAGAGTGTTCACAAGATGTTCCTTCATTTGGCATATATAGTGATCTACATTTTCTACCTTATATGACCCATAGTCCAACACGGACTAGATATCATCAAGACAATTATTTTGACAAATGTTCAACTTGCTCAATGTAAAATAGCTGCTGAAGCTAAAGATGAGGCCTCCAGAGTGTTAACAAGATGTTCCATCAATTTGGACTAGTGACCTATTGTTTGACCGGGCATAACCCGTATTCAAGCTTGGCCTATATATCATTAAAATAAACATTCTGACAAAATTTGAAGCTACTGAAGCAAAAATACAATACAATACAAACTCTCTGACAAAATTTCAACATGCTCAAGTTTAAAATGCGGCTTCATGAGTGTTAACACGATTTTCCTTCAATTTGGCCTAGTGACCTAGTTTGTTACTCGACTTACCTATATTCAAGCTTGGCCTAGATAATACTAAGACAATCATTCTGACAAAGTTTCAGCATGCTCAAATTTGAAATGCGGCTTCCGGAGTGTTAACAAGATTTTGATTTAATTGATCTAGTGACTCAACATGGCTTGAAGGAATATGATGGATGGTCATCCAAGGAAAACGTCTACAAAATAATTTGAAAATATGCCAACCAGTTTGGGAGAAGAACAATTTTAAAGGTTTTTTGGTTTCGTTACCATGGAAAGCAGAATTCTGCACAGATCCCAAACATTTGAAGGAATTCTGGTTAGGTTATTTAGACAATGCTTTCTGTGAAGTGTTATCCCAAGGAGAAGTTGACGGACGACAGACGCCGGACAAAAGGCGATCACAATAACTAACCATGAGCACTTCGTGCTCGGGTAAGTTAAAAACGAAACATCTATCAAAATGAAAGAGTAATTGAAATCATGTATAAAACATTGTGGAAAAAGGCAGTACTAATATTAATATCAGCAGTTTCTCTTTTTCTGTGTGTTAAAAGTAACATGCTTCAGACTTCAGAGGCTTTTGAATTCATTTGCATCATAAAAGGATTAAATGCTCTAAATAAACATAAACATCAATTTTGAACTATAACTGAAAGAATATTTTAGAAATTCTTCAAAAACATCTCAGAAAGAAGGCAAACTGAGAAATTATAGGTTGTATTGCTCCATTATATATGAAATATTCTAAAATTAACTGCATCATACTACAAACTATAGATCTACATTTGTTTTTGACTATGACATTTGAACAAGTACATAACTATGACATACATGTGTTAATACAACTTATTCCACATAATATAGATTCAGATAATGTTGTTTAACCCGTTCCCACATATACACGGTTTCTGACGTCTCTAAAGCCGACAACTCTTGAAAACATTGTGATAATATGAGAAATTGTTCATTATGAACAATGTCTCCTTTTACCACAATATTTTCAACTTTATTCACTATTCTTTAATAAAAGTTTTCAAATGATGTTTAATAAGGGAATGGTTTAAAAATATTATCATTCATCAAAAGTTGTTCTTTAATCTTTTGAATGTAGTTCAATAAGCTGATAGTGATATTTTTCTCTTTGTTGTTTGTCCATTTCTTCACATCATATTTAATTGTGTTAGTGATCATCTATTGACCTCGTTATTAGAACTTTATATCCAGAAAATATGTCCATATCATCTAAATTTAAATCAGATTTGAAAGTGAAGCAAATCAAACTCCATTTCATATAGCCTATCTTCTTTTTCTAAGCCAGAGATTTTTTGCTCAGACCTTACACTTGTGTATTGATAATAAACTAATTATTGGTGTGCTTGAATGCCAGTCAAACCTCTAAAAGATTGTGTCACTCAAGCTTTGATATGCATGTTTCCTGAAAAAGACAAACAAGTGAGTCATATAAGAAATTGTCACAAAATACTCCAGCGAGGGACGCATAACTCTGGGATTACTGTCCAGTTTTTGTTGCAACCATGGTTTTAATGCCTATAAACATTCAAAACATAGTATACAGATTGGATAACACTTTTTCACATACACAGAATTTTCATCAGACTACTTTCAAAACATCTAGGCAAACATGGAATTCCTCTATAAATGAAAGCTTAATCATTGCATTGAAGTGGAATATGGTGGCAAAGGGAAATTCTCCTTTTGTCACCGTGCTTTCAAAATTCGTCAGCGTGAGAAGGAACTGCTAAATTTAAGATCACACAAGGCATTTGGAGATCTGCCTTGATATAGAAAATGGCCCAAACATAATACCTACAACACATTTACCAAGTTTGATGCAAAATCAGATGAAAAACTATTCGTCTTAGAATGCGGACAATGCCAATGTTGTATTATTCAATGTTAAATATCAAAAAGTGCTTTGAGTAGTTTGCTGGTTATGTAACTTTGCCCATAAATTATGGCTACTGTCATGTTCACCAAATTGGTGTAAATCTGAAGAAACCTAGAATTGTTTTTGCAAAAAACAGATGTCTCCCCCTCAAATATCTGTCAAAATCTCTCAAAACATTCCAACCTATAAAACAGTCAATGGGTTCTGCACATCGCCTTGATGAGACATGTGATCCAAGTTTCATGAAAATCCTTCAAGCCGTCTTGGAGATATGGAGCGGACATGAAATAAAGCCTCAAACCTTTGACCTTCAAGCGTGACCTTGGCATTGAACTGGTATGGTCGAGACATGGGTTCTGCACATCGCCTTGATGAGGTTAACATCTGACCCAAGTTTCTTAGAAATCCTTCAAGCTGTCTTGGAGATATGGAGCGGACACGAAATAAAGCCTCAAACCTTTGACCTTCAAGCGTGACCTTGGCATTGAACTGGTATGGTCGAGACATGGGTTCTGCACATCGCCTTGATGAGGTTAACATCTGACCCAAGTTTCTTAGAAATCCTTCAAGCTGTCTTGGAGATATGGAGCGGACACGAAATAAAGCCTCAAACCTTTGACCTTCAAACGTGACCTTGACCGTGAACCGGTATGGCCGAGACAAGGGAGTTCTGCACATCGCCTTGATGAGGTGAACACGTGACTGAGCCGTCTTGAAGATATGGAGCGGACACGAAATAAAGCATTTAACCTTTGGCCTTCAGGCGTGACCTTGACCTTGACCTTGACCCTGGATGGTCGAGACATGAGTTCTGCACATCGCCTTGATGAGGTGAACATCTGACCCAAGTTTCATGAAAACCCTTCTAGCCGTCTTGGAGATATGGAGCAGACACGAAATAAAGCCCCAAACCTATTGACCTTCAAGCGTTACCTTGACCTTGAACCGGTATGGTCGATACATGGGTTCTACACATAGCCTTCATAAGGTGAATATCTGACCCAAGTTTCGTACAAATCCTTCAAGCCGTATTGGAGATATGAAGCGGACACGAAATAAAGCCTCAAACCTTCGACCTTCAAGCATGACCTTGACCTTGAACCGGTATGGTCGAGACATGGGGGTTCTGCACATCGCCTTGATGAGGTGAACATCTGACTCAAGTTTCTTAGAAGACCTTCAAGCCGTCTTGTAGATATGGAGCGGACACGAAATAAAGCCTCTAACTTTGACCTTCAATCGTGACCTTGACCTTGAACCGGTATGATCGAGACATGGGTTCTATACAATGCCTTGATGAGGTGAACATGTGACCCAAGTTTCTTAGAAATCCTTCAAGCCCTCGTGGAGATATGGAGCGGACACGAAATAAAGCCTCAAACCTTTGTTCTTCAAACATGACCTTCACCTTGACCCTGGATAATCGAGACATAAATTTTGCACATCGCCTTGTTAGGGTAAACATCTGACCCAAGTTTCATAAAAAAACCTTCAAGCCGTCTTGGAGATATAGAGCGGACACGAAATAAAGCCTCAAACCCTTGACCTTAAAGCGTGACCTTGACCTTTAACCGGTATGATCGAGACATGGATTTTGCACATCGCCTTGATGAGATAAACATCTGACCCAAGTGTCATGAAAATCTTTCAAGCCGTCTTGGAGATATGGAGCGGACACGAAATGAAGCCTCAAACCTTTGAAGGTCTAAAACCTTTTACCTTCAAACGTGACCTTGACACTGGATGGTCGAGACATGAGTTCTGCACATTGCCTTGATGAGGTGATCATTTGACACAAGTTTCATGAAAATCCTTCAAGCCGTCTTGGAGATATGGAGCGGACACGAAATAAAGCCTCAAACCTTTACCTTAAAGCGTGACCTTGACCTTGACCCGGGATGGTCGAGACATAAGTTCTGCACATCGCCTTGATGAGGTAAACATATGACCCAAGTTTCATGAAAATCCTTCACGGGAGAGTACTTGTGGGGTTGTTTCCTTTGATGTTTTACTTGTGGGGTGCACCCCACAAGTATGCAATTCATTCCGTAATTAACCCCCTTTTACGGAATGAATAACATTAATATGCAAATAAGATACCTGTTATAAAAACTTAAAAAAACCTATTTATCTAAGTGTCTTTATAAGGGTGGTAGGTGGGCTTTAGAAAAAATACGCACCCCACAAGCACTCTCTCATGCGGACGGACAGACAGACACCAAGGACAAAAACAATATATCTCCCCTGTATACACGTGGGAACATAACTAGCTTGTTTGGAAAATTCAATTGTTATTATCCAAAATTGCCTTTGGTAATTTGACAGTTTGCCTAGACATTATAGCAACAAACATTACATCAAGTATGGTAAAGATGGAATGAAACAAATATTTACTTAGAGATCAGACGAGGCTAATTTGAACAATTTAGATTGTTTTTGGATTTTGACTAAGTCACTTAGAAAGCTGGCAATGTGAGGACACCAGCCGTTCGGCCGCCATAGGTTTCCCAATAATCCAGTCCTATGGATATTTCTTTAAGATGAAATTATGGAAAATCTCTATAAATGAAGGAAGAATTATGAAAAAAACTGTAATTTTTTGCCAAAAGGACAGATTGCTCGATTTTGAACATTAAATGATTTTGTCCTTTTGACACAATGTTTTCAAAATAGTTTCCTGCAGAGGCATCAGATAGTGTCTATTTGAGAAAAAGGGTTAACAAATATGATTAATTTATTAATTAAGCTTCATGTTTTAATATGAATGTGTACATTCAAAGACGTTCTACTCAATACATATGATGCTCTTATCAAATCCAAGGTTAATTTTAGATTCACTGCCATTTTTGTGACAAAAAGACTGACTGAATCTTAGTTTGTTTCACACATTTTGTGTTAACGAAGAATATAAGATAATATTGCTGCAGTAGCTGTAATGATTTTTGTGAGACCTCTGCTGTCTTATAACAATAAAGTACTATAAAAGACTGTCAGCGAAAAAAAGAGACCCATAACATACAACAACTCATGAACAATTATTTAAGAAGTGATGTTGTTCACAACCCAGAGAAAAGTGAAACAGATCAGACTCAGAGATATATAACTTCACGTCTTTGAGTAAATATCAAGAAACCACAACTTACAAGAGCTGTCAGAGGACAGCGTGCTGGACTTGTTCGTGCTTGGCAATAAAACAAAACTTTTTTGGGTGCCTTGAATTTGTAGAAAAAGCTTAATCAATGTGTGACACCAACTTCTTGGCGAATAGTATAGCTAGCCTTCGAAAAGTAGAGCTAAACATTGTATCAAGTGACAAAGTTACCTTAGTCAAAATCTTAGATGTATGCTCAAATAGAAGCAACAGTTAACATTCCTTATGTTGATATGAAATAACAATGCTTCAATCAGCCGCTACAGGGGACCATTATTGTAACAAGTTGCCAGTGTAGCCCACGATAACAGAACAACAAGTTGATTGATATCAGGAAAGAACAATCCACTCTGGTACGTCCTGTTAAACAAATAAAAAATATTTCATTGTTTGGATGGAAAACAAATGCACAACTTAAGCCTAATTCAGGGACAAATAGGACATTACACGTGTCAATTTTCCTTTTTTTATAATTTATATAAAATGTCTATGTCGAGGCATCTTTGTTTACAAAAGCAATTCGACTTCATTCATTTACAACTTGTCACTACATAAAAAATTACCTGCAATATTTAATATATATAATGCATAAGTAAGAATCTAGGATTTATGTACATAGCATAATTTTGAAATTACTCAGTTATGTTTCACTCTGCACACTGACTCATGAAAAACTTTGAAAAACGAAATACAGCAGAATCTATTAGTCACATTTCACATTATACTGCCTCATTATGTTGATGACCACGTAATACAGTAAGTCATTTCATAATTCGTTATTTCACTTTCATCTGATTAGATTACATTATACACGTTTATAAACGAAGAGACAACATGCAATTTCAACAATACATGTACATACCTTCATCGGTCATAATCTACTACGGCTTTTCCAAGCATCGATTGCGTTGTATCAAATGAACCGTTCATGTACCTAAACTTCAACCAAAGGATTATAAATATAAACTCTGCTTTTTTAAATGCACAGAACTAGGTTGATTTTGGCTGTGCACTTTCCAAAATGATGAAATAATTCTAACAGTCGGTGCAATGGAAAATTATACCAGGGAGAATTACCCATACCCTTGTAATAGTAAATTAATTCGACGATCACGATTTCTCTGCAAATGTGTCACTCTCATTTTAAATTCATCTTACGACGCACGGATTTGTTTTTTAATTCGTTAAACTATATTTTTATGCGTGACAAGACACACAGAAAATATTTTCAATTTTGTTTTGTATCTACATTTTAATGCGTGTTTGAAAAAAATCAAATGCCGTATTTGGAGCTTAAATCGGAAATAGTCCTCCCTGTAGCAGTTTACTCATTGTGATTTATAAATCCCCCGCGTTCATTTGTTAAAATACAATGTTTCATTTCATTTCCAATTTCTTTTGTAACTGCAGTATGGAGGTTATAACACTCATTTAAAATAGACATATAGTTCTTACATAAATCGTGGTATATTTGAAAGGTAAGCGCATGTAATTGGAACTACATTCAGGTCATATGAATCATAAACTTTTGACTTAAGAAACAGAGGCTCGAAATGCCGTCTATATATCTGTTTGGCTACGCGCTAAACACATAAAAATGAACACAAGACAACAACACTCTCACAGAACATAAAAGTGAGTGCACTTAGCATAATAGACAAGCTATATAAAATAAGAAGAAATGCACAAAACAATGTAAATAATGTACATACCATATTGGAATATGTACTCATCATAATAAAGGATGTTCACAACCTAATAAAGAATGTACACAGCATAATAAAGCATGTACACAGCATACTAAAGGGTGCACACACTAGAATAGTAAGCGTCATTATAAGACAGTTGAGGCGTTTCTACTATCCCATGTACAGACGCTTTCTGACGCCTCTGCAGCAGACCACTTTTTAAAACATTATGGCTAATAGAGAAATTGCCCATGATGAGCAATTTCTCCATTTGCCAGCATGTTTTCAATTTTATTTAATGATATTACTGATATACATTTACAGTGATTTTCCATTAATGTGTCTATATGTTTTCAATGTCGTCTGCTGCAGAGTTGCTGTATGCGGGAACGGATTAATTATTGTTCTCTTCTCTGTTTCAAGGAAACGAAATCGGCATCAACTGTGACTATGATCCATTTGCATGCTTGACTGAACCGGGTGCTTTTTGTTCGGAAGCAGGTGTTTGCGTGTGTGCGGGAACCATTGACCCTGATTATTTACAACAGTGGGGGAATATTTGCGAAACAGGTGAGTGTTTTTTAAATGATCAAAGTACCTGAATAACTGACAATTGATTGGCCGAATGTTCACCAGCAAGACCGATTTATGATTAATAGCGCCTTATCTCTGTCTCTCTCTCTGTCTCTCTCTATCTCTTTCTCTCTCTCTATGTCTCTCTCTCTCTCTCTGTGTCTCTCTGTCTCTGTCTCTCTGTCTCTCTCTCTATCTCTGTCTCTCTGTATCTCTGTCTCTCTGTCTCTCTGTCTCTTTGTTTCTATGTCTGTCTCTCTGTCTCTCTGTCTCTCTGTCTCTCTCTCTATGTCTCTCTTTATGTCTCTCTCTCTGTCTCTATCTGTTTCTTTCTCTCTCTGTCTCTCTGTCTCCCTCTCTGTCTCTCTCTCTCTCTGTCTCTCATTGTCTCTCAATGTCTCTCATTGTCTCTCTCTGTCTGCGTGTGTCTCTCTCTCTGTCTGTCTCTCTCTCCCTCTCTCCTCTCTCTGTCTCTCTCTTTCTCTATATATATATCTCTCTCTCCTCTCTCTCTCTCTCTCTCTCTCTCTTTCTCTATATATCCCTCTCTCTCTCTCCACCCCCTCTCTCTCTCTCTCTCTCTGTCTGTCTTTCTCTCTCTGTCTCTCTCTCTGTCTCTCTCTGTCTATCTCTCTGTCTCTCTCTGTCTATCTGTCTCTGTCTCTCTGTCTCTCTCTCTGTGTGTCTCTCTCTCTCTGTCTGTCTGTCTCTCTCTCTCTCTGTCTGTCTGTCTGTCTGTCTGTCTGTCTGTCTGTCTGTCTCTGTCTGTCTCTCTCTCTCTGTCTCTCTCTCTGTCTCTCTCTCTCTCTGTCTGTCTGTCTCTCTCTCTCTCTCTCTCTCTCTCTCTGTCTGTCTGTCTGTCTCTCTCTCTCTCTCTCTCTCTCTCTCTCTCTCTCTCTCTCTCTCTCTCTCTCTCTCTCTCTCTCTCTCTCTCTCTCTCTCTCTCTCTCTCTCTCTCTCTCTCTCTCTCTCTCTCTCTCTCTCTCTCTCTCTCTCTCTCTCTCTCTCTGTCTCTCTCTCTGTCTCTCTCCAAATGGCTGTAACTATTATTAAATTACGAAGCTGAACAAAATAAATGAAT
>JASEVX010001433.1:5000-16626 GCA_031761405.1 Serripes groenlandicus | reverse complement strand
GTGTATTGGTGTGAGAAAGTCAGGAAATACATGGGTATGTGACCTGGCCGCCGTGACTACAACTAAATACGCTCAGTCGGATTAAGGATTACAAAACCTCATTTTTAATTCTTCTGACTTGTCTAAGTATTGCATATAAATTTCCAGGGCAGGGTGAACTCTAATGGCTCACCAAAGAAAGCTGACGTTTGGACAATAGCCGCTAGCGACGCCGCTATTTATTTGACGATCATAAGCCGCTGGTTTCTTCAAGGTGGCAAAGTGTCGTTACTGTCGTTGGCTGCCGTTTTACTGGAATTCCTGGCAAACGCATCTGACATAATGGATTTACTTTCCATGACCGACCAGGAAGTAATCCGCGCTAATGCAGGGCTGATGTACTGGGTTTTGACAGCTTGGTCCCTTAGTTTCATAAAATTCTTAACCCTGCTCGATGACGTCATCATAAACGCCGTCGACAAAAATGGGGATGCTAACAAAGAAGGCGACACAAATGTCAAAACGTTGCCTTTATGGATACAAAAAGCTTTTGGGCCGAAATTTCCAGAACTTTTTCAAATTTTAATCTCACTCTTGCTCCTTGACGGATCGTTCCTTGTACTTTGATTGTATCTTGTTATTGGCGAAGGAGTTGTGACATTTGGTTTGGTTTTCTTTATTATCAAGAACATTGTATCTTTCGTGCTACAGGTTTATAGACTTATTACGATGTATCGTGCAATGCCTTCTACGGAGATAGAGACTAAAGGGTCCAATTAAAGAATTAAGAACTGTTTAAACGAAAACTTTATTATTCCATGTAAAGGAGTAATCCCTTTCCATGAGCTTTGACTACAATTCAACGAAGCTTGCATTTAAATGAGTCCTGCGTAAGTTTGTTCACAAGTCAACGCGATATATTCAACAGTATACTGAATCTCATCATTGACGCCGCGTGGAAGCGCGGTGTATTGAATAGGTTGTTGTACCATGGGGTTGCGTAATCGAATAGGGAGCTACAAACATTATTATTGTAAAGACAAACTCTATAATATGTTTTAAAAAAAAAGAGCTTTATGAATCAGTTAATTGTATTAACTGATTTAAGAAACAGCAAAATACAAAATATGTATGTCTTCTACTGTTATTACAAAACTTTAGACACATTTAATTTGTATTTAATAACTTCCTAGGCTACGCTTTTTTAATAAGTTGATTTACGGCCCTGACGACCCGCTTCATTAAAGCTTAGAAAAAAAGTTTCAGGGGTTGTCTTTATAATTTATAAAATGATGTTGTATTTCTAAACTTAAAACGTTCCTCCCCATACAAGTTGTTCATTCAGACCATTGTATTCTTGCTATATGTTGACTATATATATGTGAACTTTTTCTTTTAATTTCATAAATGCTCAATTTTGATAATAAATATCTTTAAACTTGTTAAAATTACTTTGTATTTTATGTTTATATACTCTCGTTTTTGTTATCATACTTCTGCTAAACTTGAAGGAGAATAGACTCCCCCCTCTCCTTCCAAAGCTTGTGTCACACTTAACTTATAACTAGAGGCATTAAACCTTAAGTTAACATCTGTTAATATTTCAGCACCTATGTTTTAAAACCGTTTATTGGTAAAAATTAATAAACTTCAGCTTTATATGACACATTATAGTTGCAGTCAATGTTAGGCAAACTGTAAACCAAATGGTTTCAGGACTAAACTTGTCATTTCACGACTAAACTTCACATGCATATCACATAGATCGTAGCATATAAAATGTCTAATCCCTACGTCAAAATTGACCCTGTTGTTGTTGTTGTTGTTTGGCGTTGTTTACCCTCGCGCTCGGCATTAATGACCCTGTCTGCTCTTGATGACCTTTTATCATAGACTATGCTGGCCAGGTGAGTAATATAGGCACATCTTGGCCTTCTTGTTTAAATTAAAGGGACATTTGGTCTTCATGTTCAAAATATTTTACTTCCTGTCTATCATGCATGCTTCAAACTCATGCGCGGTGTTTTTATCCCTTTTATAGCCTTTATAACGACACATTGATCACTTATATATAGGGACGATTGTTGATAAGCCATGACATTTGTCCATTTAGTGGTTAAAAGCACACAGCTCGATTGAATTATTACGTTACAACATTGACCTGATCCATGGAACGTCATTGTTCGGTCGATGTGCCCTTATTTCTTGTTTATCCTCAGTTTGTCGTCTGGCATTATGTTCTGTTTATCAAAGCTTACGTTGTGTTTAGTTCGTTATTTGCACCCATCATTGAGTCTTGCCAAACCGCCATTACTTTATGTGTAAACATCTGTAATTGTGTCATGTGCAATGTGTATCAAGCATTATATCTTGTGAATGTATCGCTGTGTGATATGTTATTATTTAATGTGTTCTCCCTTCATTATTTTTAGTGTTTACCTCATTAGGCTACTTTGTGTGTTTACCTCAATATTTTCCTCGTTACTTTGAGTGTTTTCCTCAATATTATCAATATTGTCCTCGTCATTTTGTGTGTGACCCCCTACCCCGATGACACGATGGTGATGACACGATGACACGATGGTGATGGTACAATGACACGATGGTGATGACACGATAGCACGATGAAGATGACGCGATGACACGATGGTGATGGAGCGATGCTACGATGACGATGACGCGATATTACATCGCGTCATCGTCATCGTGCCATCACCATCGTGTCATCGTACCATCACCATCGTGTCATCGTGCGATCGTGCTTTCGTGCTACCGCGCTGTCAACAAGCACACCGCCCGATAGCACGATGACACAATGGTGATGACACGATGTATTCCGTCAATTAATTCCATCAAATCTTAATTGTGTATAGTTCATCTTGTTCTACGTCCTCTGTTATCTCTGTGATGCATAAAAGAGCCGTATCGTGAGCAAAAACAACATTATGGCATCTGCGTAATGTATCGACCCAGATCAGCCTGCCTGCGCAGTCCGCGCATACTGATCCGGGCCGACACATTCTGTCTCAGGGGATAGAGGTTTAGAGTTATGAAATTCACAGGAGGCGAAAAGTGTGTATCCGGGTAAGCCTGCGCGGCATGCTTAGGCTGATTCGGGTCGATACTTTGCGCGGAGGCCATAATGTTGGTTTTCTCGCGGGACGGCTCAAAAGAGTAAACGGCTATGTGAAAAAGAAATGTCTTTGTCTTTAAAATAAATTGTTCTCATAAGACATCATCAACAACTCAATTACAACTCATTTATTTTACATCGATTGCTAAACAAGCTTTCAACTTAAATTAGTCACGCTCAATGTCTGCTTCCTCGATACTTTACCAGTACTCGTGCCGTTTGTGTGCAATAGTCACTAAAACAGAAACCGCTCATCACGGAACTCGAACCCGGGACCTTTGGTACAAGAGTACGAGATACCGAGGCTCTACCACTGCACCACTGATGTTTATAAGACATTTAAAACTTGATATACGATATCAAATTCGGGAACGTAATGTGCACGATATACTGTCAGGACTCTAGCATTTTATTTGTTATTAGTCGCCTGCCCGCGACTTCTATTTTTAATAGCTTTTCGGAAATCACATGGGAGGGCGGCTTATTATTAGAAAGAAACAAATCTAGATGATTTGAACATATTACAATTGTGGTTGTTTACGAACACTAATAAATGACACATCTAAAATGAAATAAATATTTCGATTTTTTAATGTTTGCAGTTTTTTTATTTCACTCGCATTTAAGTTTTTTGTCTTATTTACGAAGACAAAAGTGGTCCCTTCAAGACGTGAACCAACACCCCCTAATGCAGACTCTTATGTGTCATCATTGAGGTCAATTTCGGATTCTCCTTTTAATAGCAATTTTAACTTACTAAATGTTGTTTTCATGTTCAAAGAGATGTCTTGATTTGTGTAGAATTCATTTAATAATGTTAATCCATGAATATCTAAAGTAGGAACTGTTTCTAAGCTAAATATAGACCCTATTCTGTTGTGTAGGTTCGTGACCTTTAACATCGATTTTCGCGCATGCGCATTTCGATATGAAAAAGCGAGTGATATTATTTTATTTTAGACAAGTACAAGACGGGTACCCGTACAAGACGAATGTTTGACGCAAAGCGTCAAAGAGAAGCCGCAATATTTCGTTGTACATGTAGAAATAAGAAAAAAAGAACATTTTTAAATCCACAAACAATAGAACAATTTAAACTGTAGACGGTAATGCTGATATATTTCTCCTTTTGAAGACTTTTGTTTTCTTCAAATTACCTCCCTTTAAAGCAATACCAGGATATTTACCTTCTGATTCGAATAAGATTGACAAACATTGAAATTATATGAATGAATACTATTATTTAAATAAGTAACAACAGCAAAATTAAATTTAAGCCAAGATAAATGTGTACACATTTCGTTAATTTTTTATAGATACCCTAATGTATAGGTGAATATAAAATTTATAAGTAAATGTTTTCATTTCAGCGTTCTCAATGTTTGAATAGACTAAGGAAAGTCAAGAATACATAAATAAATCAATGCAGTCTTTTCCGGCGACATTGATGCCTTGCATCAACTTTCTCTTGTTGCATTTTTATTTAAATTCCAGTTTTATGTTCTTAATAGGGTATTAAATCGTGTGTTAGTTAATGCATTTCATCCGCCAATCTTACAAAGATATCTTGCTGATAATAAAAACAGGCTTGAATATACAAAATCAACAAAAATATTTTACTGATAATAATGACTAGACAGAATTGACGAAATCTAATTGCGAAACAGTCTGCAGTCCTTGTTACTTACTTGTGCGTGAATAACTTCGATAATGTTGAATTGAATGTGTTTACCGTCGTCTTGCAGAATTAACTATTTGGCGAGCAGTTTAACTACGATGCATTTATTATCTCCTTCAATACCCCCTAACAGATGCAAACCTACTGAATGAACTTACAGCAAATATCGAATTACTCTTCGGTATATCATGTTTAATATTTGGTACTTGTTGCATGTTGTTTATTGTCTGATACTCGTTGTAAGTTCTTTATTACTAGATACTTAAGTAATCCACAAACACCAGACAAATATTCAAATCAAAGCCTTGTTCGTTCCATTGTTGATGCATTCAAATGCTACGTAGCCGATTGCTATATATACGGGAGACACTCAAAATCCCCTCAGTCAAAATCCCCTCACCCTGAAAATGATAGGGTAGTCAAAATCCCCTCACCCTGAAAATGATAGGGTAGTCAAAATCCCCTCACCCTGAAAATGATAGGGTAGTCAAAATCCCCTCAACCAAAATGTTAGGGTAGTCAAAATCCCCTCGACCGAAATGATAGGGTAGTCAAAATCCCCTCGATGGGATTAGCAGGGTAATCATAATGTATGACATTAGGAGACATCCAAGGTGTCTAAGGCTAAAAATAACATTGCACTAAAAAGACAAATAACATAGTAAGTAATTTAAATCATTTTAAGGTTTAACATACATAACACAGTAAGTAATTTAAATCATTTAAAGGTTTAACATACATAACACAGTAAGTAATTTAAATCATTTTAAGGTTTAACATACATAACACAGTAAGTAATTTAAATCATTTAAAGGTTTAACATACATAACACAGTAAGTAATTTAAATCATTTAAAGGTTTAACATACATAACACAGTAAGTAATTTAAATCATTTTAAGGTTTAACATACATAACACAGTAAGTAATTTAATCATTTTAATAAATATTCAGCACACAGTTTGTAGGACATTTTATATGTTCACAGTTTAACTAACCACTTTCTACCATATTTAGACACTCATGTGTTTATCTTATTCTTATAAGTTGTCCAATCACTGACAAGAATTCCTCAAGGGACTTATCAATTTGGAATTGAATAAAGGGATTTATAGACATAATTACAAGAAGAAACATTTGCTACATGAATAATAACAATATAGTATACATGTTAATATCATATTAATAATGATTAACACAATCAATGGTTGTGACAAACAGGATTAAAGCAATTATCACCTTAATTCATTTATAACATGTGACTGAATTATCACCTATCATTGTTGTTGTTTTCAATCAGTACGATTTTGTCTACTCTGCATTTTGTCTACTCTACATTGTTTGGATACCCTGCATGTTTTTGACAACTCTGACAAAAATGGACCGTATGGGTTTTGACACAAACATGTTCATCAACTCCAAGATAAACTATCTGTCAGTGATCTATATTATATTAATAGTAATATATTGAATTTGAAATCTCTGACAGTTATCTATATTATATTAATAGTGATATATTGAATTTTGCACAGCATTATTTTAGCATAACAATTCACCAATACATGAAATCAAGTGCCAATACCGAATCACTGTTGAAAGCTTCGTAATAAAATGGTTATTAAAATGTAATATAAATGTCTTAGAATGAGCGTATTATGAATATCCATCGAGGGGATTTTGACTACCCTTTCATTTTGGTCGAGGGGATTTTGACTACCCTATCATTTTGGTCGAGGGGATTTTGACTACTATGCCATTTTCAGAGTGAGGGGATTTTGACATACACTCATATATACTCATGTTTATCAGCAAGCTGCTTGTAACCAACCAACATACACTCAGTTATATACACCACAACAGCAGCAGCAACCACCCATGCAGGAGAGCCCACACTTGTTACAAACCAATGTTTTACTGAATAGAATAGAAAGTAGACTAGACCAAATAGATTCAAAGTTAAAACTATTGGATTCTCTTGAGTGAAAAATTAACAGCATAAATGATAGAGTGTCTAAAATTGTTGATAGAGTAGATTCCATTGAAAAATCAGTTGTAGATTCAAACTCGGCGGTTAGCGAGCTACAAGCTAGTAGGTCGTATGACTCGCAAACATGCGATGACATTAAAAAGTCACAGGACAGCGTACAGTTTCAGATGTCAAAATTAGTGAAGGATAATGAACACGTAACAAAACAAATGAGAACCGTTTGTGTGGAAAGAGATCAGTTGAATGAAAGGATGTTAGATCTACAGTCGAGATCCATGAGGGATAATCTGTTATATTACGGAATACCAGAATGTAAGGATCGGGATGAACGCTACCAAGAAAAGTGCGAGGAGAAGATCAGAGTCTTTTGTACAGATGTACTTCAATTTGATAATATGGATCAAGTGAAAATCGATCGTGCCCACAGAATAGGTCGTTATAAACCAGATAAAACTAGGCCCATAGTGGTAAAATTAAACTTTTACCAGGATAAGCAAAATATCAAACAATCTGCTTTTTTAAAATTGAAAAACACTGAATATGGTGTAAGTGACCAATATCCAAAACCAATTCAAGAGAGAAGGAAGGAGTTATATCCCGTGATGAAAAGGGCTAAAGATGAAGGAAAACGTGCTGTTTTGTCTTATGACAAACTGTATATTAACGGTGAATTGTACAAACACAGTAGTGCTCAGCCTTCTCGGTCCGCAAGAACTGACGCCTATTAGGACAGTGGTATTCGGCATATTTCGTTCCTACAGTGGAATGTAAATGGTCTGTCTAATAAAATAGATGACTCAGATTTTGTGAATTTTGTATCTGATTATGATTTGCTATTATTTTCAGAAACATGGCATACAAAGATGAGCGCAGCTAAACTAAAACTTGAAGGTTTTCTATCATTCAGTTGTTATAGGCCGAAAGGGAACAAAAAGGCTAAGCGTCATAGTGGTGGTTTGATTGTTTTCTATAAGGAATGGTTAAGTGGAAAAATCGAACTTGTGAACTCAGATGATAGGGGTATTTTGTGGTTGAGATTGCCGAGGAATTATTTTTCCTTTGATAGAGATAGATATTTGTGTTTAACATACATACCTCCCGAAGAGTCTACTGTTTATAAAAACAGGAATTCCAATTTGTTTCAATTTGATTTTTTTGATAAACTGAGTGATGATCTGCTTTTGTATAAAGAGATGGGAGACGTTTTTCTATGTGGAGATCTCAACGCTAGGATTGGATTAAAACCTGATTTTGTAGCCAATTTAGGATTGGATCGATTTTTAGATGTCACGACTTTAAATCAGTTGGATAATCTACCTGTACGAAAGTCACGTGACACAGTTGTGAACAATTACGGTAATAAGCTATTAACATTGTGTAAAGGGCATGATATAGTTGTGGTGAATGGTAGATTTGATGAGGGCCATTGCACTTGTTTTAAATTGACAAAAAACACGGCTGGTTCTAGTCTTGTGGACTATCTATTGTTGGATAAAAGATGTTTAAATCTTATGAACAACTTTGATGTGTTAGATTTGAATGAATATTCGGACCATTGTGCGTTAAGATATTCTTTCGAATTTAACATCTCAAATTGTAACACAAACATGAATGAAAGGGACAATTGCGAAGGAGACCATATAAATAGTGAGGAAGAGAAGATTGTATGGGATAGTGAGAAAACAGATATATTCAACCATTCTTTGCTAACTAATGTAAATGTATTTGAAACTATTTCGCTTCAATTATCGAAAGATGAGATAACTATTGATGAATGTATCCACAGAATGAATGAGTTGATGCTTAACTTGTCGAAACAAACTTATGGTAAGAAATTTAAGAATAGACCTGGGGGTAAGAAAAAAATTGTCCATGGTATGACGAGGATTGTAAGAAGTCAAAAGTCGATTTTATAAGAAGCAAAGAACACTTTAAGAAGAGCCGAACAAATGATAACAAACTTACTTTTTTGAAATTAAGAAATCAATATGCTTATGCAAAACGCCGAGCCAAGAGAAAGTATTTTACAAAAGAGGGGCAAAATTTGTCTGAATTAAGTAAGAGAAATAGCCGTAAATTTTGTAAAACAATAAAAAAGTACAATAATAGTAAACCTTCCGATACTCCATTGTCTGCGCATGATTTTGTAGAGCACTTTGAACGACTATCGAATAACGGCAATTTGTTGGATGTAGCAGGTGTAGAGTCTTCCAACACAGCGTATATACGTATCGACAGCTTAGATAAAACATTTACTATCGAAGAAATTAAGTCTAATATTTCTTTGTTGAATCGTAACAAAAGTTCGGGAATTGATTATAAAGCAACAGAATTTTTTATAGACGGAAAAGATTTTATAGCTCCTTATTTAGTTGTCATTTTCAACAAAATTTATGATACGGGTATATATCCTGAGGCATGGACAAAGGGGATTATCGTTCCTATCTTCAAAAAAGGTGAAAAGGATAATCCTGGAATTTATCGGGGAATTACCCTTATAAGTACACTGGCAAAATTATTCTCGCTGTGTCTCAGGAATAGACTCAATAAGTATTGTGAAAGCGAAGATGTTTTTAATGATTTCCAATTCGGTTTCAGAGAAAAGAAAAGTACTTTTGATTGTATTTTTATTCTGCACTGTATTATACAAAAGATTCTGTCGTATAATAAACAATTGTTTTGTGCTTTTATTGATTATGAAAAATGTTTTGACACTATAAACAGAGAATTATTGATACAAAAGCTTATAACTTCGGGACTAAGTTCTAAATTTGTTACCATGGTAAAATCATTATATGCTAATGTTACATCATGTATTAAGGTTTCTAATAATGCAAAACTGTCTGATTTTATAAACATTTCAGTAGGATTGAAACAAGGTGAGCCCTTGTCACCGATATTGTTTATTTTATTTGTTAATGACATAAGCGAGTCTTTTAATATTGATAATTTAACAGAAAATGACATAGAATACCTTTCTATATGTATCCTTATGTTTGCGGATGATATGGTTCTTTTCACTACGGATAAACATAGTTTACAAATCCAGTTGAATAGTATTGCGGATTACGCTATAAAATGGGGATTGAAAATTAATGTTGGTAAGAGTAAAATTTGTATTTTTGAAAAAAGAAAGAAAGTCTGTGATTTTGAATGGTCTATTGGTGCTGACATTTTAGAAGTAGTGGATCAGTTTTGTTACTTGGGGATTAAATTCTCTAAAACAGGATTAATGCATAATGCTGTTAGTGCTTTGCATGATCAGGCACTAAGAGCTATGAGTAATCTTTTGTTTTTATTTAAAAAAGTGAAAGTGGATATTAAAACAAAATTACTTTTATTTGATGCAATGGTTTCACCGATTCTACTATACGGAGCGGAGGTTTGGGGTATATACTGTCTAAAGGCTGTTGATTTAAGAATTGTTTTGAATTTGAAAATTATTTAATGAATTTAAAAAATGAAAAACTTAGGATTAAATTTAGCCAATTTAGACTATCAGCGCATAAACTTGCAATTGGAACTGGACGATTCGAAAATATTGATAGAGCGAACAGAATTTGTCAACTTTGTAATTCAATGCAGATTGAAACAGAATATTACTTCCTATGCATTTGTCCGAAATTCAATGATTTAAGAAAAAGACTCCTTTCTATAACCTGGCCAACTGTTACCCAATTTACCAATATGCTGGCATCAAAAAGAAGAAAGACGCAAGTCAATACGGCAAAATTTATTAAAGAAGCTTTGGAAATGAGAGATTTAAGTTTAGAAAATATAGTCTAATTATTTTATGTATTACTTTTTCAGCAATATAATATATGTATATATTTTGTCTAATGTATGTATAGAATGTAAATATTTATCATTGTCATATTTTCATGTATCTATTGTTTATGGCCAATGGCATGTGTATTTGCCGAATGCCTAATAAAATTGAGTTGAATTGAATTGATTATATACACGCCTTTTCAAATGATAATTGTTTTACTTTGAACCCTTATACCCCTGAATTCCTGCGACCGTACTCATCGACCGTAATCATTGACCGTGCCCATCACTCCTTATTTCTGACGATTTCGTATAGGCTGACGGTCTGGGTCCAATTCCACCAATCTTGCTTAGATCTAAGTAGTACTTAAATACTTTAAACCATATTTCATCATTTTTGTTTCCCTAGGCAACATAAATGGTGGAAGATTTTTAAGTAAATGGCTATATATTACACAAGTAGTTACCTTGCTTACTAACAATACATGTTAAGAAATGAAATATTTTGGCATATTTATTACGGAAACAAAAATTATGAAATGTGCTTTTTTAAGTTTTCCTCATATAGACGCTTTCTGACGCCTTTGCAGCAGACGGATTTTTGAAAACATAGTGACAAAAGAAGATTTGCCACAATGTTTTCCACTTTTAGTCATAGGTTATCCATTCAATTATAGATATTTTCTATTTTATGACAAAATATGTTCAAAGTCGTCTGATGCAGAATTGTCGTATGAGGGAAAGGGTTAACTATTACTTAGCACTAAATAAGGTCGGTGGAATTGGACCCTGGTGTTTATTGAATAGTGATAACATTATCTTGGTCAACGTTGTTCGACAGTAAAGGTAAAGTTCGTGCATGTTACCCTTTCCCACCTGCAGAAGAATTTGTACACATATGCAGCCAATACTTCAGGTTGCAACCCTTTTAAGTAATTATACTTTCACTTTATAGTAATTCGTTTATTGATACAACATGTATCACTAAATGAAAACTAAAATATTGATTATATTTGTTGGTTTGGCTTGTTACGTCGTTTTACACCAGGGTGTCTGTTTTATTACGACGCTTCGTTACTC
>JASEVX010001432.1:15000-16630 GCA_031761405.1 Serripes groenlandicus | reverse complement strand
TTGTATGCTTGTGATCATTATGCATAAGACTGAATGGAGAAAATAAAAGAAAACCTTTAACCTCCCCTTTCCCTCATACATACGCTTTCTGTCGCCATTGCAGCAGACAACTTTGAAAACCTTGCGACAAAAGAAAGAAATTGCTCATGATGAGCAATTTCTCCTTTTTTCGCAATGTTTTCAATTCTATTCAATAAGTATAATCTTATTTCCAGATATTTTCTTTAGTTTTATTCAGAGATCTTCAAACATTTACCCCCCCCCCCCCCCCCCCCCCCCCCCCCCCCCCCCCCTTTCCCATCATACAGACGCTTTCTGTCACCTTTGCAGACAACTTTTTGAAAACCTTGCGACAAAAGAAGAAATTGCTCATGATGATAGCAATTTCTCCTTTTGTCGCAATGTTTTTAATTCTATTCAATAAGTATAACTCTTATTTACAGATATTTTCTATAGTTTTATTCTGAGGTCTTCAAAGTCGTCTGCTGCAGATTTGTCTATCATTTCAACGGTAAACTTGTTTTACACTAATCAACACATGTACATACAAAAAGCGTAACTATACGAATAACTTCCATTTGAAAAGCGTTTTAAACGGGTATCTTACTTTATTTTGGACAAAGTCCATTTGTCTCCTTTTCTGATTCAGACAGCAAATCAGGCCAATTTTTAAACTTTGTGGGAAAGAGGTGATATTCATCCCCATGATGTCAGCATATACACGGAAGTATATGGGAGTGAAAGAAATGGAGCTGCAATTCTTGATTTGACTCTTGACCCTTTCCTCATACGACATTCTGCAGCAGACGACTTTGAACGTATTTTTGTCAAACAATAGAAAATCTCAATAACTGAATGGATAACCTATGACGAAAAGTAGAAAACATTGTGGCAAAAGAAGAAATTGCATTTTTGTGCAATTTCTCTTTTGTCACTATGTTTTCAAAAAGCCATCTGCTGCTGCAGAGGCGTCAGAAAGCGTCTATATGAGGGAAAGGGTTACAACCTAGAGTAAATTGACAAAGCAGGCCCGGCACGACTGTGTGAACTCTACAAGTGCAACAAGATCACGTGTCGCAACGCATTCTTACTCCCCCCTTTCAACATATAGACGCTTCTGACGCCTCTGCAGCAGACGGATTTTTGAAAACATAGTGACAAAAGAAGAAATTGCACAAAACGTGCAATTTCTCCTTTTGCCACAATGTTTTCCTTCCTTTTGTCATAGGTTATCCATTCAATTATGGAGATTTTCTATGTTTTGACAAAATACGTTCAAAGTCGTCTGCTACAGAATTGTCGTATGAGGGAAATTGTTAACCCCCCTTCCAACATACAGCTGCTTTCTGACGCATCCGCCTTACAGCAGTCGACCTTTGACATAAGGATAAATAGAGCTCACCAAGAGCTCACCATTTGTCACACTATGTTCAACTCTTTTTAGTTTTTATTGATTAAACTTTCATTATAGAGGTTATATCCATTATTCTAACCAGTCATTTTCGAAGTCGTCTGTTGAATATATGGTGTATGAGCCATAGGGTAAAATCGTATGGGCGACGTATCGAATAGTGTAAGGTATTCATTCAATCCTTAACCTCTTTCCAACAATCAAACAAATCATCAGCAC
>JASEVX010001432.1:0-12500 GCA_031761405.1 Serripes groenlandicus | reverse complement strand
TAAACAATGCAAATTTAGGTGCCATTGCTCAGAACGAGCAATGGCACCTACATTTCCATTGTTTACCAAGAAAATTGATTTAACGCTTATAAAGACTTTATGGCGAGGTGATTAACCTTGGTAAAAAAATACTAATTTTAGTTACAACTGTTTCACGCCAAGCCCTCGAGGTGGGCGAGTCAATTTAAACAATTCAGCACTGAGAGGGTTAATTAAGTGTCGTCTGCTTTGATAAATGTGCAGCAAAAACGATATCAAATTTAATTGATTTTTAACTATAATCTTGAAACAGATTTGAAATTTCTGTTTAAAAGGGTAGAAATTGCTTATGTTTAGCAATTTCTAAATGTTCTCGTTGTGTTTTAAAAAGAAGTGTGTTTCATAAGGCTTGAGAGTTCGTCCCCTATCAAGGTATTTATTTAACGAAAGAACTGTGTTTATCATAATCGTGTGAAAAGCAGGATTTTTAAGTCAAAACAGTATGGGAGGTGGAGCTAGTAGACCGCCCGCACGTAGCAGACGGACACATTCCGATGGAAACTACTCCCGCCGAGGGAGGTTTTTTTCCGAACATCCGGGTCTACATAATAATCCGAATGGTCGCCACGAATCAGAAATAACTACGCGCGTACGATGTAAGTATTGGTGGGGTACAATAGTATGGCACTGTTTATAAATAAACACTTATACAATTAATAGGCTATGTTGTTGTGCCGTGACATTGTAGAACAGGTATACCCGGGACAGTTATTTTTATACAATTTTATTATAACAAGTGATATTTAGAAATCTGCCGACCTTGAAGAAAATGGAATAAATAACCAATAAATGGTTGATTAGAATTGATAACATTATGGCAAAAGGTTCTTATTTTGTCATTTTGATTTCTTATGTCGTCTGCTGCAGATGCGTCAAAACTCGTCTGAAAATGGGAAAGGGTTTAGCGGTTTCTTTTTTAGTTGATTGGCACTATAGCCAATAGGAATGATTTGACACAGCGGAAGTGTAAAACCATGCGATATTGACGTAAATTCAAGGAAGACAACTAATTGAATAACATTCCATTTTCAATCGATCAACTCGATCATGCTCTTCTTGCTATATTGAACGATGGTTTATTGATAACATAGCCCGGATTGCCTTAACCTCATTTCTCTAAACCTGCTATCGGCGTAATTTCGAAACTACGCATAATGAAAAACTGCTCACTTTAATGCGGTAAAGTAGCCGGTCTGATACCCGGCGTGCTATAGTTAATTAGTAGGTTTGGCATGCACCAACCATGGCATACTCAAGTAAAAATGTATGACTGGCATTCTAAGTCTGATACCTGGCGTACTATTGTACAGTAGTTAATATACAATTTGTTTTTGTAAACTCTACAGCAGATCCAATGCAGCGTAATGTTTGGATTCAATAAATTAATAATGAAGCAAAGTATTGGGTTTCGTTCACAACAATGTTACCTTTATAAAGTTCTGCTAGCACCAACATGTGTTAAAATCAATGACTAGTCAAAAACTTACCTAGCTGACTTACAATGCGTATTACTTGTTAGGAAATGAAATAGTTTGTAAAACATGAATGCTTGAATGTGTTAAAGTCAATGACTAGTCAAAAAAATTACCTATTACCTATAAGAAAAATATTTTATAATCATCTTTTTCATTTTTGTCTTATAAATTGCTTATATCAGTGGTGCAATTGTCATTTGCCACCGCTGCAATAAACTCCTTCGAAATGTTGGGATTTAAAATGAATTTAAACGCAATGCATTTAAAACTGTTCACCTATGCGTTTTGAAACACTTTAAGAAATTAATTAATTCGTGTGTATGATGTTTTACGTCGCTTTTAACAATATTTCGGTTATATCACGTTGAAGAAAATGTAGATAACACAGGATTTTATTTCTGCTTTGATAGTAGAAATGGACTCTCAATATAATTATCATGGTTAGGTAAAAGTGACTTTGATACGACATGTATATGTGTTAATTGCATAAAAAAAACCCGGCTAAACTCCATTGTAAACCAGGAGATGTGCTAAGCAGAAACTATCTAGATAGCAGATGCGCATATGAATGTAAAAATTTAGTATATCGATAGACCACCATACTGTGTGTACAGTATTTTGCGTTCAACTCCTTTATCATTCAACATATGGACGTAACAAAGTGCTATTGTAAAGTGCTCAAGTTAGACTTTTGGGATCGGTAATTCCATATTCAAATGTAATCTGCATTTAGTCCCTTGCTGTGAGCACTTTAAGACAAAAATGAAAAAGATGATTATAAAATATTTTTCTTATAAAAAAATAAAAATCTGCCCAGGCCCAGAATCGAACCCTGGTCTCCCGCGAATATGCTTACCGTTATATTACGTTGAAACGTGTTTATTTAAGAAATGGTTAAAAACCGATAAACGAGCTTACGAATTATTTATAATTGAAGCGTTTTATCTTTATAAAAAAACAACTATCATTTAAATAATTTAATTCTCTTTTGAGTATATTTTATCACTGGGACTTGACTATTTTATTCCGTCTTTTGGGGTTGTTCTGGTTAATTTCGGTTGAGAGTCTGATGTATTTACGCAGGAATCTAAAATGAAATACTCTAATACTTAGATTCCTAATTAACGTTAACGCTGAAAAGACATTTTATTCGAAAGGATTTTTGGAAATTCCGACGCCTAGGCTAACTTACACATTTACCGATTATGTTATATTGTGTCAACTATTCATTTTACTATCATTTCAATACTTTTTTGAGTATACAAATGTATATGTTATCATTGCGACTCGATTATCTTAATTTGCTTTAGAGTGGGAATCGAAAAGCTGCCTTTACTTCACTCGATTTACAATATTAAGGAATCACCCATGAACTTTACGCTTGATCAAGTATATGTTGAAAGCGTAGAAATACATTTTTTTAATCATGTAATGCATATATTTAAACATAAAACTTCTTTCAATTTCTTTCTTTTGGGTAACTGATGTGGAATCAAATCCATTTCCGGCTGCATATGCCAACAAGTTACCACAATTTGGTTTCAAGACAGGAACTATTTGGCGGTTCGAAATGACCGACATGTGTATGAGCTGGCAACAGTCCTTTCATTTTTAAAAAAATATTCCACAGATGATCCACTTTCATTTACATTATATACGATCTGCGACTACCAAGACATCTCTCTGAACCCGAGATGGTGTTCATAAACGGAGAGCTGATATAGAAAGACAGATTTGAAGTAATTATTTAGTTTGATCGATTTATCAATTTGCAACAAAGATTGCGACTTTATTTAATAATTATAAATGACAATGGTGTAATATTAAACGAATATATATTAAGATCAACTAAATGTAAATGCCCTCAATAATTTACAGTTGCAATTAAACACTGAGCACGTTAACAGGAACCAAGGGGTCTTTTTGGGAAGAGCTCGCACCCGGACTTCCTTATATCTAACTCTGTCTCTTGAACTTATCTGAACCTGTCAGATGCTTGTACATGATATAGTGTACGCTATCAAATGGGCCTTTAGAAGTTCCAAAGCTTATGATCAATCAGAGCAATTAGTTTCTATAATTACATTACAATTGTTTTTATTTGATTATGATACATTTTAAAATGAAATACATATTTCCAATGTTTTAAGTATGTCCTTTATTTATTCTCGCAGAGACATATAAAAGAAAATCGGAAATCCTCGGCTATTCTCGTAAACCCGATATATTTCCGTAAATAGTCGAGTAAGGCCCGATAGGGATAAAAGTAGTGTGGTCGATAAACTCCTAGAGATCAAATGGTTCATTATTGATTTTTCAGAGATTTTCCCTTCAATAAATCATTTTATAAAACCCTTTCCGATTTGAAGACGCATGTTGACACATTTGCAACAGACGAATGATGAAAACATTGTTGATTTAAAAAAACATATTTTGTACGTGTAACTATATATCTTAAAGTATATCTGTATTCAAACACGTATGTTTGTTTTGCAATGCAAGGACCAAGTATTAATAATTTCGTTTCCTGTTTTTGTTGATATGGTGTTTTACGCCGCGTTCAATAGTATTTTATTCATATGACAGCTTTACCAAGGTAAAAATTACCAATAGTGCTACTAATCTTATCCTGTTAACAGCGCATCTATCACAATGCTATCGGGTGCTGGAGGCCGTGGGTTCGATCCTCGGTGGGGTCATACCAAGAACTTTAAAAATGGTAGCAAGTGGCTGGTGTAAGGATAAATGGACCAGTAGTACCGTTATCTTACCAAGGAAAGGCCGTGATATAACCGAACAAAATGTTGAAAGCGGCGTGAAACACCAAACAATATATGAATCACCAGAAACCCATAGCGCTAAGGAGGGACACCACTATTACCATTATTACATATTTGGTATGCCTCCTGACAGGTGATCGAAATCCCGTTCTCGAGGCGGCCGCTAAAATCGCTACAACACCGATCAATGCGATATTAGTTCCCTAAATGATACAGACGACTTTATAACGGCGCATCTGCAGCAGACTACAACATGTAAACATCTCGAGGGCTTGAGTATATTTACAGGAATCTATTCATGTTTATTTACTATGTAAGAGTTTACTTAACAAACCCTTTCCCACATGCTGACGCTTCTTCAGGAGACGACTCTGTTTAGAAATATCAACTGAAGTGTGATTCAGACAAGCCTGTGAACCAGTGCAGACTTGGTCTGGTCATTCTTAACAAGAATCTTCCATCAAGAGAATCTCTATTAATTCTTAGAACATACAGATTTTTGTGAGAGCTCATAGGGCTGTGATCTAAACTCCGTAAGCCAATGTTAATATTCTGACTCTCGTAGGGTTAAAAGTTTTCTTTCGTCTTTGTTCACTCGTTATCTGTATCTTAGTCGGTATCGACATTGACTGTCAATTTGATGATGTAAAAGCAGCCAGTTACCGCGTTTGTGTACATTATGGCTGATGAAGTTTCCTCTATTTCACTACGTGTCACAAGTATAAGTGTTCAATTCCTGTCATTTAATTGTTTATAGTTAGTTTTCTTTGTTCACAATAGCTTCAAAAGTCGTCTGATGCAGTGAAGTTAACAGTTGTCTATGTCGAGAAAAGGTTTAATTCTTTATATTATTAGTCTAATATTTGTGACAGCCGTCTGTGTCGAAGAATGGTTTAGTTCTTTTAATCAAGCCATCTCTGGCAGTGTCAAACACCGCGGAAACCAACCTATGAAAATGACGTCACGTCAGCGGTTTGAAGTTATATATAACGTCTGTTACTTTGGCGCCAAAACGGGAATATTTCATGTACATTGTTTTCAAAATTTGTCTCTTAAATCACTTTATGTGATAAGTAGAATTATTTAAAATGACGGGTGTTTCCTGTATTTTGTTATCAACGAACGCATATCGGATCTCCTAGTTCGAAACAATTAATCGAGTCGATACGGGTCAGAGGTCAAGAATCCGCCATTTTTAACGGGGTTAATGAAAAGCTTGAAATTCGAATGCGCTCAGTGACACTGACATCAATTTTATGGAATTGTTCTCTGAACAGAATCTTCGATACATGTTCAATGATGTAAACATTTAATATACAGTCTGAAATCGGAAAATCGGATGCCCGAGTAGTCCCAAATTGCCCACAGACTTGTAACAAGCAAAAATAGCACCATAGTATATGTGACCTTTGACCCTGACCGTAAGAAGTTTCTAACCGAAACTGTATTATCATATTTTGTCAACTCGTTAACTAAGCTAAATATGGCGCTCGCCAAGGCTCGGGAAATATCATTTTAGTAAACTCGTTTATTTAAAGTGATAATAAATAAACACTTGAAATATTCTCTATATATAGGCCTATCATTATTATATTTTTCAACCGTCTGTGTCGAAAAATGGTTTAATTCTTTTTTATTATTTCTATAATTTTACAACTGTCTGCATCTAGGAATGGTTTAATTTCTTATATTATTACTTATTTTACAGCCCCTGATCCAAATGATAGCGTCGCCATCAAAGTACTACAGGTCGATTTAGATGTTAAACAGAATACACGAGATCATAAGACCAACGAGTATGACGTCGCAGAGGTTCACAACTGCCTTGTGATCAGGCGTGGTCAACCGTTCCACGTCGACATCGAATTCAACAGGGCGTATGACAACAAGAAAGATGACTTGAGAATCGTCTTCAGATTTGGTATGTTTCTATGAGCTTCGGTTATGTAAAATGGACTTCCGGACATTAACGATACGTCTAGATCCAGATCGGCCGGTGCATATATTCTTATCAGGACTTGCACTATTCGTTATCCTCTCAGCGAAAATATAAGTCTTATCTGAAAGTTAGTTTAAACTTATTTATTTTAAATCGATTGCGAAACAAGCTTTAAGCTTATATTAATCACGCTCGATGTCTGCTTCCTGGATACTTAACCAGTACTCGCGCCGATTGTGTGGAAAAATCCCAAAGTCAGGACCTGCTCATCACGGGACTCGAACCAGGGACCTTTGATACGAGAGGCTGACGCTCTACCTCTGCACCACTGTCTTCCACTGAAAGTTGAATCACTGATCAGACAGCGGAACTGTAATGGTCAACATTAAAAAAACAGAGGGAGCGAATGTTCCAACACCAATTTGAGTACGTCGAAGATCGGAGCGACGACGTAAGCAAATTGGCCATCGGACAACATTCCAGCTCACAGTCTTATCAGTGTTTCGTGCGTAGAAACAGAATGGTCTACATCTAGACTTGACGCAAATGTCACGCTATGCCCATTTGTTTCGGCCGATGCACTTGTATTTCTGCTTAACAAACGGACTACAGTACAACCATGGGCAGGCGCGTAGCTGCCTATACGCGACAATGCGGCTGAATCCACATGATTCTGACAAATAAAACATCAAAATATCAAACGTTCCTTGCCATTTCCATACTAAATTATAATAGTCCTTATAGCATGTGCGGCCCCGGCTCACATTTCCCCTACCCGCATCGGAGTGCTAGCTTGAAACAAGGCCAGTACTTCGCCGTAAGCACGAGTAGAGGGCGGGACCTGCCGTATAGCAAATTCGGCCAAGGCTAACATTTCCCGTAACAGTAGCGGAGTGCTCGCTTGAAAAAAGACGCGCCTCAAAACTAGGTTCGGATTGCATTCAACGTACATGCTATCTTGACATATTTGTATATATAAAGTGATTGGTCGAGGAAATAGTGTGAAGTTTCCGATCAGAGCATTGCTCATGCATGTGCATGTAAATTCTAAATGAGCTGAACATGATTATTCGGTAACGAAGATGGCCATTAACCCTGAGTTGGTCCACGATTGATGTCAATGACACTTGCGTCATTCGTATTCCACCAATCGGCTTTATTCAGTATAGTCTATGTTGAAAGGTAGCTGCATTGGAAGTAGGGTGTGAGGAGAAACTGTTGCGGGAAAGCCATGAATTACATGGTTAGGTGAACTGGCCGCCGTGATATAACAAAAAACTGTTGAGAAAAGCGATTTAATCCGATTCAAACACTATTCTAGTATAATAGATAGATTGTGATTGATTGGTCGGGGCGTAACGCCGTTATCAATTGTTTCAACAATTTTCCAGTCATATCACGGCAGCCAGTTCAACTACTCATGTGTTTTGTGGCTTTCTCACACCCGTTTTCCAAGCAACTGGCTGCTTTTCCAGCTGTAAGTCCATTGGCTGAAGACGAATGATGCTTGTTACAGTGACTTTTGTCAAACATCGAAAGGAATATTGGCCCAGCTGGGGCTCGAACACTCAATCCCGTGATTTGTACCACGATACACGTGATTTGTACCACGATACACGTGATTTGTACCACGATACACGTGATTTGTACCACGATACACGTGATGTGTAACGCTTTCAACGTGATTTGTACCACGATACACGTGATTTGTACCACGATACAAGTGATTTGTACCACGATACACGTGATTTGTACCACGATACACGTGATTTGTACCACGATACACGTGATTTGTACCACGATACACGTGCTACCGCGCTATACGTGATTTGTACCTCTCTATACGTGATTTGTACCGCTTTTTACGTGATTTGTACCGCTCTATACGTGATTTGTACCGCTTTATACGTGATTTGTACCGCTCTATACGGATTTGTACCGCTCTATACGTGATTTGAACCGCTTTATACAGGATTTGTACCGCTCTAAACGTGAGTTGTACTACGATACACGTGATTTGTACCGCGCTATACGTGATTTGTACAGCTGTATACGTGATTTATACCGCTCTATACGTGATTTGTACCGCTCTATACGTGATTTGTACCGCTCTATACGTGATTTGTACCGCTCTATACGTGATTTGTACCGCTCTATACGTGAGTTGTACCACGAGACACGTGATTTGTACCTCTCTATACGTGATTCGTACCGCTTTACGTGATTTGTACCACTCTATACGTGATTCGTACCTCTCTATACGTGATTTGTACCGCTCTATACGTGAGTTGTACCACGATACACGTGATTTGTACCTATCTATACGTGATTCGTACCGCTCTATACGTGAGTTGTACCACGATACCCGTGATTTGTATCGCGCTATACGTGATTTGTAACGCGCTATACATGATTTATACCAATCTATACGGGATATGTACCGCTCTATACGTGATATCTACCGCTCTATACGTGATTAGTACTGCTATACACGTGGTTTGTACCACGATATACGTGGTTTGTACCGCTCTTTACGGGATTTGTACTAATCTATACGGGATTTGTACCGCGCTACACGTGATTTGTACCACGATATACGTGATTTGTCCCGCTGTATACGGGATTTGTTCTGCTCTATACGTGATTTGTACCATGATACACGTGGTTTGTACCACGAAACACGTGGTTTGTACCGCTCTATACGTGATTTGTACCGCGCTTTACGTGATTTGTTCGCTCTATATGGGATTTGTACCGCTCTATACGTGATTTGTTCCGCTCGCTACGGAATTTGGATTTGTAACGTAATATGTAATGTTTGCTGGATTGGAGTTAGAAAACAAAGTTTCGGATATATCACGTAGACCAGTTAACCTTTTCGTAAACAATGCAGCAGTAATTATTCATGTGTTAATATGTAACAAATATCTCTCAAGCTTAGCAAACCTTTTCAAAATCTCTTTACAGGGGAAAACGCTTCAGCAGGAAAGAAAACTCACGCCGAGTTCATCGTTTCTGACAAGGATGTGGTTGGAGAATGGGGTGCCAGTATAAAGTCACAGACTGGTTCCCGCGTGACGTTGAGTGTGAGGTCACCCCCGAATTGTTGCGTAGGGAAATGGTCGTTGAACATTGACGTGGTGAAGAGAGATGAGAGAGAGGTCACCGTATATAGATACACCCATCAGGACAGGATTTATATCCTCTTTAATCCCTGGTGCAAAGGTATCGGAAACCTTTTTTTTTAATATTAATCTTGCTAAAGGGTAGTGGAGGTTAAGATCATCCTGTCCACATCTTCTGTCCTATCCTAATCTGCACATAATCTTCTAACAAGCTCGTGTAAGTAATATGTTGACAGGACAGCGTAGACGACATTGATGAGGCATTAGAGACGCACAGGCTGATCTGGATCTATACTGTTAAAAAATGCCAACTTGTACCTTATCCCATACACGGATTCAATATAGAGACTCGAATCGCCCACAATCACACACGCACACACACACACACACACACGCACACACGCACCGCGTCTGATGATTTGGAGTTTTCAATTCTGCCTTCAACAGTCATTCCTCTTTGTGACAGGAATCCGCTGTGGTCGAGTGGTTAGCGTCGGGGATTTCGAGACCGGGTGTCCCGGGTTCGATCCCCAGTCGCGGCACTACGGTCATGGTGGAGTGCCCTTGGGCAAGGCACATTTTCTAGCCTAGTACTGGTTTATTTACCCAGGGATAATGATTTATTAAATTTAATTGCGCGCTAAATGACCTTAGCTGTCGATGCGCCATAAAACAATATACATTCATTCATTCTCTTTGTGACACTGTAGGTCTCTATTTAGTTTAATAACAATTTAGATTTCTAGTATTTATCTAAATATGAATGTAAACTTTGAAATTAAATATGGTCACCCGGTTTCGTTTATATATACGCCGTTCCACGAGAAAACCAACATTATGGTCTCTGCGTCGAACCGGATCAGCCTGCGCCTCAGAGGAATAGAGGTATAGAGTAATGATTCCTAAAACAGAAAATCCACAAGAGGCGAACAGTGTCTCTGTCCGGGTTAGCTTGCGCGGCATGCTATGGCTGATCCGGGTCGATACTTTACGCTGAGTCGACAATGTTGGTTTTCTCGTTGAATGGCTCAATTATATGAATGTGTATATTTACCCTGACATATGTCGTTGTGACACAACCCACCAATGTTTAAGATAAATGGGTTATTGCAGAATATGTCAGGATACAATTTAATCTCAATTTATGTTGAAACTGGATACTCATTTTGTAACTTTCCGAGGCTTTGCCTTTAAGTCATTATATAATACGCTAATATTGATACAACTTTACACTGAATTCAAGTTCGTTAAAAAACCGATTCCTCTCAAACACATGCCAGATGAAAACTACTACTTTTTTTCAGCGGACCATGTCTACATGCATGAGACAGACAAACTATTCGAATACGTCCTCAAAGACACTGGGCAAATATACGTTGGAAGTTCCAACAGAATATCAACAAAGCCCTGGGCCTTTGGACAGGTATTATTTCATTTGAGTTCCCCGTCTATAGGAAAAGGTACACGTTGGCTGTTGTAAACAATGTAGATCCACCCCTGCCTGTACATTCACAAAGTCTGATCAAGATATACCCTGTACACACTAATACACTCATGCTACAAGCTTCTGTCAACGTACGTAAACTCAGACTAGACGAAGCTTGTGTATAAGCTGATATGAACCTACATTGTTTAGAAAATCCAACTTCTACCATTTCCGATGGGCGGGTACATTTGGTTTATTTGGGTTTGATGCTGTTTTCAGCGGTAAATAATTCATTTGTAATAAATGATACCATGGTAGTTATATCACTTGTCCTTTATTCATGAGTGACGGACAAGTCGATTAGGTAACTAAGAATCACCGCCTCGTTGGTGCAGTGGTGGAGCGTGGTAAAGACTGTATGGCGAGGTGATTAACCTCGGTAAACAAAATACAAATTTTAGTTAGAATCGTTTCACGCCAAGCCCTCGATATGGTTAAGAAGATTGCATTACGACTGATGCATTGGTGCCAGGATAATTAATTTACCGTTGTGATTTACAGAGAAACTTTGGAACTCCGCGATATGACATAATTCCGTGGAAAGTAGCGTAAAACTAAATTCAAGAACACACACACAAAACAAAATAATCTGGGCTAATTCCGACATAATACCTGAATCCATTTTAACTTCGAGATATCATTTTATACTTGCTTGTTTTTGTTTTCATATCCAACAGTTTGAAGACGTTGTACTCGACTGTGTTCTTTACCTTCTCGACGAGAAATCAGAAATGCCAGACAGCGCAAGAGGTAACCCAATAGCTATTGTACGCTGGATATCCGCATTGGTAAGTATCAATGCTTTTAATTCCCGAGTATACTTACCCTGGTAAACCTTCTTTACTCAGGTCGACTCGTATGGTGTTTAAAGCTTGGTTAACCTGTTCCAATTTGTAGCAATCAAGTCTTCCGCCTCGGACAGTTTCCCTGTATTACCTAGCTCTTTGGGTAGGATGTCATCGGGTTAACCGAGCAGTCTCTCCTGAAATCCGCATTCTATGCCAATGCGACATTCAATTTTACGACATTTCCTGTTAGAATGGTCAACTTTTCAATATTGAAGAGTCGACTTTGAGAAATTCGGCAATGAAAGAGTAACCAATATCGACTGTCGTCAATGTTAACCGTTCTACTACCAATATAGAGCCAGGTCATCTGACCATGCTGCTTACTAATAAACATGTTTTCATGATGCAACTTGATATATATACACTTGGGCGCGTGCGAGTTAAGCCAATTGTACACTGTCAACATTTTCGGTAACATTCTCGGTAACATGTTGACCAGGTACGGTAACACACCTGGGCAACACGAAGGTTTGCCCTGTGTACACTGGGTAACAATTGGGTAACATTTGGCCAACATGTTATCGAGATGTTAACGAAAAATGAGCAGGAATGAGGATTTGGAGGTCAGATTTTGGAGGGAAAATCATAAAAATGGAAGATTCGAAGAGGAGAAGATGCCTTGTCAGTGCTTCTGCTGCCATTTTGTCTAAATCACATGACCACAGGTAGATCAGGTGATTTAGAGCCTATTCCTGATTGGTTAAACTCGGCAACATCTCGGTAACATAAATGCATTTGCATTCTTTCGTCAACATCTCGGTAACATTTGGGTAACATGTTACCAAACTTTTTTGCTCTGTGTACACTG
>JASEVX010001431.1:0-12500 GCA_031761405.1 Serripes groenlandicus | reverse complement strand
AGACAAAGTTACCAGGCGGCATCAAACCAGGGGTCAATTAAACTTTTAGCATCAAAGGACATCTCATCCTAATCAACTGGGCAAATGTCAACAAAACTTCACAGGAATGTCCTTTGGGTTGTCCTCTTTCATATGTGTTCAAATATTTAAATTATAAACACCATGTTTGTTGTTGCTGCAGCAGGAAAGGTGTTCAATGCCTAAACTGTAAACATATTCTTCTCTGAATCAGCTTGTCAGATTCCATGATAATTTAGTACAAATGAGTAATTGGTTGAAAAACATGACAGCCAGACGGGAGCACACTAGGGACAAAACGACAATAGTCCAATTCTATTCAAGTTTTTGTCTGATTTCAGCATACATTTGTAATTTGTTCAAGCCATATTCATTTATTTGATGCCATGCTGCATCATAATATGAATTCATTTACAGTGTTCACTGCTGACAGTTTCATTCAAGCTCTTGATTCAATGTTCTCCAATATAAGCAGTTACACATACTGTACATGTAAGCTACATACATGTAGCTATCACTCAGGTGATCGAGTCAGGGCCACGCTTGCCCTCTGTTTTGGAGATGCTAAACTCTGTTGTACATTATTACATTGTTTTTGGTTTGGAGTGTGTGAAGTTGGCAGAGTATTAGACGTTAGACATTAGACATTCAAAAAAAATATTCGAATGTCTAATTAGACGTTAGACATTCGATTAGACATTCGCTAATTTTGATTATCGAATGTCTAATTAGACATTAGACATTCGATTAGACATTCAGAAAAATCGCAAATGTTAAATATCGAATGTCTAATTCGACATTAGACATTCGATTAGACATTCGCAAATTACAAGATCTTAACCCAAATTCGTCGAAGGTCATTGTACAAAAAACGAATGTCTAATTGGTCAGTTAGACATTAGACATTCGATTAGACATTCGCAAATTACGATATTTAGGTTCCAAATTCGTCGTAGGTCAACGTACAATAAAAAAACGAATGTCTAATTGGTCAGTTAGACATAAGACATTCGATTAGACATTCGCAAATTAAGAGATTTAGATACCAAATTCGTCGGAGGTCATTGTATGTGCAAAAAACGAATGTCTAATTGGTCAGTTAGACATTAGACATTCGATTAGACATTCGCAACTTACTATACTTAGGTTCCAAATTCGTCAGAGATCATTGTACATTCAAAAAACGAATGTCTAATTGGTCAGTTAGACATTAGACATTCGCAAATTACCAAACTTAGTTTTCAAATTACTCGGAGGTCATTGTACATTCAAAAAACGAATGTCTAATTGGTCAGTTAGACATTAGACATTCGATTAGACATTCGCAAATTACAAGATATATAACCCAAATTTGTCGGAGGTCATTGTACATTCAAAAAACGAATGTATAATTAGACATTCGCAAATTACAAGATCTATAACCCAAATTCGTCGGAGATCATTGTACATTCAAAAAAACGAATGTCTAATTTGTCAGTTAGACATTAGACATTCGCAAATTAAGAGATTTAGTTACCAAATTCCTCGGAGGTCATTTTATATTAAAATAACGAATGTCTAATTGGTCAGTTAGACATAAGACATTCGATTAGACTGTAACAAAATAGATTTGGCGTGGCCTAAATAGAAGACGGTCAGTTAGTGCAGGTTGGTCACGTATGGTTTTAACTTATCGCAGGATTGTCAGGGAGATCATTGTTTATGAAGTTATTATCATATACATATGTGATAAGTGATATTAAGCATATTAAGAGTTCATTTCATGTAAATCCGTTGAGAATTAAGGAATTGACGGGTTTAAAAACGTTAATTACGTTAAACTATGTTGCTATTTTCATTTGGCCTATAAATGTATTGAAACTAGTTGTTGATTGTGAATTACGATTTGCACGGGAATTTTGCCTGTCATCAGGAGGCTCGGGGGTCGATTGGTGCTATATAGCTTACTCAAACATTTGTTTTGGTCGTCAGTATCATAGGAGTCGCCAGAGGGTTTTCACTCGTTATAGTGAGAGGTAGTTGATGTGACCAATTCACACGGCATATGGGTATGTAAATTCTTAGTTATTGTGCAAAGGGGTTTTCGGCATAATTAAGGAATGGAATCTGTGCAAATTTACAATGTTAGGGATTGAGATAATTATTACATGATTGAATTGTTTAGAGAATTTCTGGTTCACGAAGTGAATGTTTTTTACAGAAATTGAGTCCGTTAGGAGCGAGACAATGTGTTATGCTATTGGGAAAGATATGTTTGTATGAAAAGGATAAGAATGGAAGTGGGAAATGTAAAAGGATATTAGTACAGAGATGAGCTACCATAGGAGATAGGAGTATAAAATGGTAGGCTGTTAGGTTTACGGAACATTATTGATATTATTGTAAGACATGGTTATTTATTACAATTTTAGCCGTTTTATGTCTGGCAGACAATCGAAGGTCCAAACGTAGAAGTTTGAAGAACCAGTTTGTGTGACGCAGTCCACAACTTAATAAGACGTCGTAACGGGGGACATTAGGAGGAGTGCCGTCATAGGACGTGTAGAACCATATATCCACAGTTGTGTGGCTTGTCGATCCCGGAATCCAAGGATATACGCGACGCAAGGAATATAAGTACAACGACTCGGTGAAGTCGGGAAACGGATACAGTTGGATGTGAAGGACAACGTGTATGAACATTCCAAATACAGGGTACAGTAACGGAAGTGATGGGACAGTTAAGTGATTTGGGTGAAAGTGTGGATGAGAGTGCGTGAGTAGTATTTTTGTTTATAGCCTCTCGATTTGTCAGGAAAGTTGATTATTCAAAATTGTATATATTTCATAACTGTAAATTAAACATATATTTTTATTCAACCATCGGCGTTCAATTCTACTTTAGTGAGTTGTCGACCCTTGACCATCTTGTGACATAGACATTCGCAAATTAACAGATTTAAGTACAAAATTCGTCGGAGGTCATTGTACATCCAAAACACGAATGTCTAATTGGTCAGTTAGACATTAGACATTCGATTAGACATTCGCAAATTAAAAGATTTAGGTACCAAATTCGTCAGAGATCAATGTACATTAAAAAAACGAATGTCTAATTGGTCAGTTAGACATTAGACATTCGATTAGACATTCGCAAATTACAAGATCTATAACCCAAATTCGTCGGAGGTCATTGCACATTAAAGAAACGAATGTCTAATTGGTCAGTTAGACATTAGACATTCGATTAGACATTCGCAAATTAAGAGATTTAGGTACCAAATTCATCTGAGATCAATGTACATTAAAAAAACGAATGTCTAATTGGTCAGTTAGACATTAGACATTCGATTAGACATTCGCAAATTAAGAGATTTATGTACCAAATTCATCAGAGATCAATGTACATTAAAAAAACGAATGTCTAATTGGTCAGTTAGACATTAGACATTCGATAAGACATTCGCAAATGAAGAGATTTAGGTACCAAATTCATCAGAGATCAATGTACATTAAAAAACGAATGTCTAATTGGTCAGTTAGACATTAGACATTCGATTAGACATTCGCAAATTACGATATTTATGTACCAAATTCATCAGAGATCAATGTACATTAAAAAAACGAATGTCTAATTGGTCAGTTAGACATTAGACATTCGATTAAACATTCGCAAATTAAGAGGTTTAGGTACGAAATTTGTCTGAGGTCATTGTAAACGCAAAAAAAGAATGTCTTATTGGTCAATTAATATCTTGAACATATTGATAACTCAAACATATCGATATCTCGAATACATTGATAAAACGAATGTTTTTAACTTGAACATTTATTGACAAATCGAACATATCGATATCTCGAACCTTTCGATATCTCGAACTTTCCAATATCTCGAACTTTCGATATCTCGAACTTTTCGATATCTCGATTATTATTTTTTCTCTCGATATCTCGAACTTGTCGATATCTTGATTATTTTTTCTGGATATCTCGAACTTTCCAAGATCTCGAACTTTCGATATCTCGATTATCTTTTTTTTTTATCGGAAAGTTCGAGATATCGAAAAGTTCGAGATATCGAAAAGTTCGAGATACCGAAAAAATCGAGATAACGGAAAGTTCGATATATCGATACTCGGAACTTTTCGATTTTTTTTTTTTTTTTTTTCTCTAAAGTTCGAACAGTATGAGATATCGGAATATCGAAAAGTTCGAGATATCGGAAAGTTCGAGATATCGAAAAAAAAAAATCTAGTCTAATTAGTCAGTTAGACATTGGACATTCGATTAGACATTTGTCGGAGGTCATTGTACACGCAAAATACTAACGTCTTATTGTTCAATTAATAACTTGAACATATTGATAACTCGAACATATCGATATCTCGAACATACCGATAACTCGAACACAGCGATATCTCGAATACATTATTGATAAAACGAATGTTTTTAACTTGAACATATTGACAAAGCGAACAAATCGATATCTCGAACTTTCGATATCTGGATTTTTTTTTTTTTCAGATATCTCGAACGCTTTACGATATCTCGATTTTTATTTTTATTTTTTCCGATATCTCGAACTTTCCGATATTTCGAACTTTTCGATATCTCGAACTTTCCGATAAAGTTCGAGATATCGAGAAAAAAAAATTAAAAAAAAAAAAAATCGATATCGAAAGTTCGAGATATCGAAAAGTTCGAGATATCTCGATTCTTTTCTTTTTTTCTTTTTTTTCCGATAAAGTTCGAGATATCGAGAAAAAAAAAATCAAGACATCGAAAGGTTCGAGATATCGATATGTTCGATTTGTCAATATGTTCCAGTTAAAAACATTCGTTTTATCAATGTTTTCGAGATATCGATGTGTTCGAGTTATCGGTGTGTTCGAGTTATCAATATGTTCAAGTTATTAATTGACCAATAATACATTCGTTTTTTTACTGTACATTGATCTCTGACGAATTTGGTACCTAAATCTTTTAATTTGCGAATGTCTAATGTCTAACTGACTAATTAGACATTCGTTTTTTGCATGTGCAATGACCTCCGACGAATTTGGTACCTAAATCTCTTAATTTGCGAATGTCTAATCGAATGTCTAATGTCTAACTGACCAATTAGACATTCGTTTTTTTAATGTACAATGACCTCCGACAAATTTGGGTTATAGATCTTGTAATTTGCGGATGTCTAATAGAATGTCTAATGTCTAACTGACCAATTAGACATTCGTTTTTTTAATGTACATTGATCTCTGATGAATTTGGTACATAAATCTCTTAATTTGCGAATGTCTAATCGAATGTCTAATGTCTAACTGACCAATTGGACATTCGTTTTTTGAATGTACAATGATCTCCGACGAATTTGGGTTATAGATCTTGTAATTTGCGAATGTCTAATCGAATGTCTAATGTCTAACTGACCAATTAGACATTCGTTTCTTGAATGTACAATGACCTCCGACAAATTTGGGTTATAGATCTTGTAATTTGCGAATGTCTAATCGAATGTCTAATGTCTAACTGACCAATTAGACATTCATTTTTGAAATGTACAATGACCTCCGAGTAATTTGAAAACTAAGTTTGGTAATTTGCGAATGTCTAATCGAATGTCTAATGTCTAACTGACCAATTAGACATTCGTTTTTTGAATGTACAATGATCTCTGACGAATTTGGAACCTAAGTATAGTAAGTTGCGAATGTCTAATCGAATGTCTAATGTCTAACTGACCAATTAGACATTCGTTTTTTGCACGTACAATGACCTCCGACGAATTTGGTACATAAATCTCTTAATTTGCGAATGTCTAATCGAATGTCTAATGTCTAACTGACCAATTAGACATTCGTTTTTTGATTGTACGTTGACCTACGACGAATTTGGAACCTAAATATCGTAATTCGCGAATGTCTAATCGAATGTCTAATGTCTAACTGACCAATTAGACATTCGTTTTTTGCATTTACAATGACCTTCGACGAATTTGGGTTATAGATCTTGTAATTTGCGAATGTCTTATCGAATGTCTAATGTCGAATTAGACATTCGATATTTAACATTTGCGATTTTTCTAAATGTCTAATCGAATGTCTAATGTCTAATTAGACATTCGATAATCAAAATTAGCGAATGTCTAATCGAATGTCTAACGTCTAATTTGACATTCAAATATTTTTTTTGAATGTCTAATGGCTAACGTCTAATGCTCTGCCAACTTCACACACTTTTTGGTTTGGGCCCTTTTAAATTAATCTGTTCATTTTTATACACATTTTTTGTCAAAATAGAAGCTTGCAATCCCTTTCGTTTAACAGACACTTAAAGTAAAGTATAATATTGAAATGAACAACCAAAAAATCATTACATTTCTAAATTTACTGTTATCATTGAACACATGAATATATTGTATAAATATATTGCATACTCTGAATACACAGGAAGACACTGTACTGTCATGAATGTTCCTGGTGTGATTTCCGTAGAGCTATTAGGTAATATGATATTTAAAAAAGGACTATGTTGACCTAATGATATATTCAGAGTTGGGGTCAATTAATTTTCACGAGAACAACAAGAATTTATGATTTTTGAAATATTTCATTTTAGCCTCATGCATCAATACTTGTACATGTATGTCATGGTGGAGATTATTTTGGATAAATATTTATATATGCACTTCTGCATCTCCGCTTTAACGAGCACAATTTTACAATCAGTACTTTGATAACACTTGTATTCACCGATAATAAATAGTGATAATAACAAAATGTACATTTTGAATAAATAAAAATATTTGTTGTTGATATGTCATGTATTGAATTAGCGTCATTTATCCTCCGATAAGGGTGACAGTAGGGCTGGTGGTGGTGCTGCTGCTGGTGGAGTTGAAGATGCCGCTGTTGGTCAAGAGAAGGATCAAAGCTAAGAATCCGAACAACATCACTGAAATAAATAATCATATAAATAAATAAATGTAGATATAAATATACATGTTCACAGAAGTAGATCAGGAATAACTAGATAAATTTTGCAAAGAAACCACCAAACAGATAAATAGTGTACGAAGGAAAAAACAATATATATAAAACAAGAAATATCTTTAAAAAGTGATAAACGGCGATCAATATGAGAAATCACTAAGAAATGGAACAATGCGCATTCAAGGCCGAGTAAACATCACATTACTGAAGATAACGCGAGGCTCCCAAGAGGTGTATACGTTTCAATTGACGATAAATAACTGAAAACTTATCAAGTTTCAAAAATGATTAATATTTTGCTCTTAAATAATATTTCATACGTTTTCACTGATTTTTATCACTGAAAGTTATTTCTTAAGAAAACCAATTAAAGGTAAGGATGCAGAACATTTAATTTTAAAACTTCACCTTTTTAGTACCTCTCGTAGGATCGCCAACTTAACTATGAACCAATCAAAACGTTTCATTTCCTTTATTTATTCGATATTATTCATTAAATACAACATTTGATTGATCTACAATCTAGATAATTTGTTTAACATATAGGTCAAGACTGAGGTTAAACAGTTATCGTCGACAAAATGGCAGGGAAGATGGATGAGAGTTAAAAGATATTGAATAGCGTAACCGAAATAAATAAACGTATATATAAATAAATAAATTAATAAATAAATAAATAAATAATGAATAAAAGAGTGAATATGTAGATGAACAAAAAGACAAATATATAGGTATAGAATATTACAAAGCTAAAATATTTAAGATTGTATGAATTTGCAAATCGTTTAAACTGGACACCTGATTTAGTTGGCAATGAAGTTCAAATATAAATATGTCCCTGAGTACAACACTATGGCAATTCAATATTGATAAATATTGATTTATGATATCGTTGCAATAAGTAGACGTTTTAAACAAATAACAGAAAAAGCCCAAATATAATACTTACAAAGTCCTCCGTTTCCGACACCGCCTTGGTTCTGGGCTCCGTAGTAGGAACCGCCGTATGAGGGGTAGCCGTATGACCCATAGTTCGCGGCCAAGGTCATTCCCAAGGTCATGCAGATGCAGGCAATGGCGAGAATTGAGGACTTCATTTTGTTTTCTGTAACGAAAATGAGATAATATGAGTTTCCCAGAAAATAAAAAACACACCATGAAACGTATTGTATGGTGCGTAGATTCATGCAATTGGTGCTGTGAAGTTAACCCTTTTTGACCTTAAGACGTGCTTGATTCTGTTGCAGTAGACGGCCTTTGAAAACATTGTGGAAAAATAAGAAAGTTTTGGTCCAATGCTTTTAACTTTATTCAATAGTTTTCAAAGTCGTCTGCTCTAGATTGTTTGTATGTGAGAAAGGGCTACACGTGTAAGCGATTCTAAACATCAACGTAGGTTTAAACGTCACTCTCTTTACAGATATCTTTTAAAAATAAATAAACTGCTATAACCGTACATGAATAACTGCTGTAATTGTTCACGACCAGAGATTTGTATCGCAAAGAAATGTGTAAGCAGACTTGTCGATAGCAAAGAAATAATATAATATATACATGCATAGTCTATAAAGCATATTAATTAATTAAAACGAATATATAACATATTTAAATCTGAAATGTTCAAGTTGTCTTACCTTGTTTGAACGACGACTGTGAATTCAGTAGTGACATTACAGACGGAAATTATCCTTTATATACTCACACACGGTCAGGTCAGACAGCTCGGGCTTCCGCCATGTTACGATTACCTATTTCCCTCGTAACGGCTGTCTCAACTGAACTGATTACCTTTAAGTCGACCGATATCGAACATGGGCGAGTTTACTTCAGGTAATTCGCAGCTGAGAGAGTTAAGGTAAGTTTTCCTAGAGTGCTTACATTCTCCACAGACTGTACTGTGATCTAAATCTCTTATAGCATGAACAATGAAAAATTGAGTCGCCAAGGGAGAGTCTTTTTCAGGTTTTTCGCCGCTGAACGAATTTACCCTTTTGCTGCCAAAGGCGAAAAGGGATTTTTTTCAAACAATACAGATTCATGTGAGACAGCTCATAATTAACTCTCTCACTCCTGAAATATGCACTATTTGCCAATTAATCATTTATTTTTACCTGTGTTATGTAAATTGGGGTGGTCCAATTTTCATTGTGGAAGAGTCGACTTTGTGAAATTCGGCAGTTTCAGATGTAAGTTTTCCTAGAGGGCCGCTCGGACTTCATTGGGGTCACGCCTTGAGAACATTAATGTTTCATCGGTTAATCGAAACCAGAGAAGATCAGGATCAGCCTGCTCCTCTTTTAGTGTTTTCACCATTAACACGCTCCGTGATACAGACGACCTCTGTTGTATTTGCAGCTGGCGATTTTTTGAAAACCGTGTAGACAATGGTAGCATCGAGTTGTATTATTCCGATGAAGGGTTTGAGAAAATCAGTTGTATATTGTCTATGTATATATGCGAAAGCGATATATATCAAAGTGTTGAAAGTGCTGACGGTATTGGGGGCTGTAGGAAGGTTGGAGAAGAAGGTAGAAGAAGGGAAAGTGTGAAAGGAAATAACAATTGCAGCTTATATTTATGTATTTATTTGTTAAGAAGTTGTAAGATCATATAAAAAATAGTAAATATCATGAAACTGGCAATTGGAAAATAGGGCCCTGTTGGCCATATATCGCTCACCTGAGTTTAAGAGCGCACATGTATAGAAATTAATGACTTGAAGAATCAAAAGAAAATTTTACAGCAGGTTTATGCAGAAACATTTTGAAATTTTGCCTTAATATATTGAGAAATATGTCAATGTGAAATCAACTTCCATCAGGTAGTTTATGTGTGTTTTACAAATTGCACCACTCGAGCAAACTTGTCGGAGGTTCAGAGAGGTTCAGTCAAGGAACATTTCAGAGAAACTATTTTGAAATACGGCTGGGCAAATAGTTTCTGACAAGAAAGATTTCATAGTTTTTCTTTTTGTCGCAAGCGCAACAAGTTGGGCACTGAATGGAATTATGTGAACAACTGTAACAGTGGATCCAAGTTTAACAACTTGCAGCAAGTGTTTTTTGAGGAGAGTTACGGACAGTGAGTGCGTCCAATATATCATCTAGAGCCTTTGGCTCAAGTGATCTAAAAACATAGGTTACAGGACCACAACAAAAAGCTAGTATATTGAATACATAATTTCTTATGTGAGGATGACCACAGCTGCGGTCGAAACTGATAAGTGTAATTTAGCGTAGTATCGGGTAAACAAGAAAATATGTATGCAATTGGATCCAATATAATGAAACCATTAAAAGGCATGCACTATTACTAACAACTAGTTACAGAACAAGGTGAATGAATGAAATATAAGAAGTTTCACAAAGAGCAACATGCTGCACTCCATGCGCATGTGTTACTCCTACACATTGAAAGCATTAATTCATCATGTATCAGTTATGGATTGATTGGGTCCACTTTTACGGACAGAGTGCAACATAGTGGAGTAAGAGTTCAGAAAGATAATGGCATTTTGATAATAATGCTTTGACAAATGACATTGTATAGTTTTGAATGAGGCCAATTTACATGAGAAATACATAGTATGACAAATTGTCATGATGATTAAATAATAGGAGAAAGTGTTTGATCATGGTTATACTGACCATACACTATTATTGATAACAATTAACAGCACATAGTGAATGAATTTATATAAGAGAGGCACATCATTTAAATAAGACAAAAGGAACCATGCTTGGACCCCCTACCAATAACAACTGCTAGAACATACTCGACTGAGTGTCAAACAAAGGATCATTTGTGCCACATTATATTGAAAGCAGTTACTGTTCGATTTTGCTATAACACTATAGCACTGGAACAAACCAGTCCGAACTCAACAGTATTGTTTTTGGAGGATTTGCGCCAGCTTACACCAGCTTGGGCAAACTTGTTAGATGAACAAAGAAGGAACATTTCGGCGAAATTTACAATAGTTTCCGAACTAGTTTCCATAGCATCAAAGTTATGCATTGAATACAATCCAACTCTTGGCATACAATTAAAGGGGAATATTCAAAGAACAAGTATGATGAACATAGACATTAAGTTAGTGTGTTATAGTCTCAAAGTTTATTTAGCAAACAAACTGTCCATGACGAAATTACAAACTAAACAAGTAACCCATATACATACATATGCTATAAATATACATCTTTTCGATTTCCTATTCAAACTAGCGATCAAATTATTTCAATTATATGTATTTAGCAAGCGACTTCATTATACATATAAATGAGAATTTGAATATTATTCATCAGTAATTTTAAAAATTATAAAGAAATTGGCATTTTCTTTTTTATTTCGAAGATGAATATCTATTCGTTCATTTTTAAACATAACATTCATAATGAGTGCATGTGTGTTTTTGTGCGTGGCGTGTGTGAGTAAGTAAGTAAGTAAGTAAATCAAAGTGACATGTGTATAACATTTAATAAAACATAATACAATGTTTGTTGGAAAAACACCCGGCCCCTTGGGCCTATATGTCACTATATATGAAGGTAATGTTTATGTACGTAAGTGCATGCATTCTTATCAATGTGTGGTTCATGCAGTCTATATACATATATACATATATACACACCTATAATTACATCGATGGTCTCGTTCAAGCAGGCCGAAGCTACAGCTTGTACAAGATGCAGTTATTGCATCGCCGAACGAAGACATCAATATATCAGAGTTGCTTATAACTTTTGGAGGTTTGATGTACTTTTGAAAGCAACGTGCATACATAATTTTAAGGATTTTACTGATGCATTTTAATAGAACGATAATCCGTAACGGTACTGACATATTACTGGTCATCAGTGCTACAAGCGCTCATTTTTTTAATGTATTTATAAAAGGAAATCGGTATAATCGGTATAACCCAATTCTATCAGTACAATAATATAATATGCAATATGAAATAACCACATAATTGAACGAATCATGTTTATACAGGTAGTATTACCATTCACTGCCTATCATGTATGTTTTGAAATATATGAAATAAACGAATGAACGAATGATTAAAAAAATCAATAAATCATCTATGTCTTCATCGGTGATTATATATAAAACTCCTCCTATGTGGCAAAACGCTTTTGCAACATATTTACATAACTTTAGCACATGATTTTTCATCAAAGAACACAACTTTCGTTCTGGTGATATATCACCAAATACATTTCTACGTATTTCACTGTAGCAATAACAAACTACCACGAAAAGAGTTTCTGTTTCAGTCTCTGTCTTATTGCAGAATAAACATGTTCGTATATCTATCTATTCCCCAACATAACGACCGGTCTCAATCCTTGGAGGTAATATACCACATCTTAGCTGAGCTAAATATGAGCGTTCGATTTTTAATAATTCAGATTAACATATGTTTCAAGTTGGAAAGTATTTTTAAACAGATTATAAGTTTTTCAGTTTTGGCGATTGTTGTATATTGGAAGTCCATTGGTTGATGAAATA
>JASEVX010001430.1:0-16650 GCA_031761405.1 Serripes groenlandicus | reverse complement strand
AAGAATGAATCAAGCTGCAAGGATATCCACTAAGTAACAAATACACCTTTACATCATAATTTAAGAATAGACGACTACACCGAAAATAAAGAACTTTGATTTTACGCGTACCAACAACATAGAGTCCGGCCGGACTGACTTCCTTAATTAAAGATGCCAGCTACTTTTCCTTTATAGTTTTGATTATAATTATTGTGTGTCTGCCTTCCATATGCTAAACTATGTTTCTTGATTCCAGATTTGTTCCAGATTTAAAACACGGTGGAGATAGAGACCCGCTTGCACTAGGCGACGACACAAGACACAGACTTTCGGAACTACACTCCTGCATCCGGTATAGTACTATCCTTTTTTTACTCTCTACAAAGAAGAATGAATCAAGCTGCAAGGATATCCACTAAGTAACAAATACACCTTTACATCATAATTTAAGAATAGACGACTACACCGAAAATAAAGAACTTTTGATTTTACGCGTACCAACAACATAGAGTCCGGCCGGACTGACTTCCTTAATTAAAGATGCCAGCTACTTTTCCTTTATAGTTTTGATTATAATTATTGTGTGTCTGCCTTCCATATGCTAAACTATGTTTCTTGATTCCAGATTTGTTCCAGATTTAAAACACGGTGGAGATAGAGACCCGCTTGCACTAGGCGACGACACAAGACACAGACTTTCGGAACTACACTCCTGCATCCGGTATAGTACTATCCTTTTTTTACTCTCTACAAAGAAGAATGAATCAAGCTGCAAGGATATCCACTAAGTAACAAATACACCTTTACATCATAATTTAAGAATAGACGACTACACCGAAAATAAAGAACTTTGATTTTACGCGTACCAACAACATAGAGTCCGGCCGGACTGACTTCCTTAATTAAAGATGCCAGCTACTTTTCCTTTATAGTTTTGATTATAATTATTGTGTGTCTGCCTTCCATATGCTAAACTATGTTTCTTGATTCCAGATTTGTTCCAGATTTAAAACACGGTGGAGATAGAGACCCGCTTGCACTAGGCGACGACACAAGACACAGACTTTCGGAACTACACTCCTGCATCCGGTATAGTACTATCCTTTTTTTACTCTCTACAAAGAAGAATGAATCAAGCTGCAAGGATATCCACTAAGTAACAAATACACCTTTACATCATAATTTAAGAATAGACGACTACACCGAAAATAAAGAACTTTGATTTTACGCGTACCAACAACATAGAGTCCGGCCGGACTGACTTCCTTAATTAAAGATGCCAGCTACTTTTCCTTTATAGTTTTGATTATAATTATTGTGTGTCTGCCTTCCATATGCTAAACTATGTTTCTTGATTCCAGATTTGTTCCAGATTTAAAACACGGTGGAGATAGAGACCCGCTTGCACTAGGCGACGACACAAGACACAGACTTTCGGAACTACACTCCTGCATCCGGTATAGTACTATCCTTTTTTTACTCTCTACAAAGAAGAATGAATCAAGCTGCAAGGATATCCACTAAGTAACAAATACACCTTTACATCATAATTTAAGAATAGACGACTACACCGAAAATAAAGAACTTTGATTTTACGCGTACCAACAACATAGAGTCCGGCCGGACTGACTTCCTTAATTAAAGATGCCAGCTACTTTTCCTTTATAGTTTTGATTATAATTATTGTGTGTCTGCCTTCCATATGCTAAACTATGTTTCTTGATTCCAGATTTGTTCCAGATTTAAAACACGGTGGAGATAGAGACCCGCTTGCACTAGGCGACGACACAAGACACAGACTTTCGGAACTACACTCCTGCATCCGGTATAGTACTATCCTTTTTTTACTCTCTACAAAGAAGAATGAATCAAGCTGCAAGGATATCCACTAAGTAACAAATACACCTTTACATCATAATTTAAGAATAGACGACTACACCGAAAATAAAGAACTTTGATTTTACGCGTACCAACAACATAGAGTCCGGCCGGACTGACTTCCTTAATTAAAGATGCCAGCTACTTTTCCTTTATAGTTTTGATTATAATTATTGTGTGTCTGCCTTCCATATGCTAAACTATGTTTCTTGATTCCAGATTTGTTCCAGATTTAAAACACGGTGGAGATAGAGACCCGCTTGCACTAGGCGACGACACAAGACACAGACTTTCGGAACTACACTCCTGCATCCGGTATAGTACTATCCTTTTTTTACTCTCTACAAAGAAGAATGAATCAAGCTGCAAGGATATCCACTAAGTAACAAATACACCTTTACATCATAATTTAAGAATAGACGACTACACCGAAAATAAAGAACTTTGATTTTACGCGTACCAACAACATAGAGTCCGGCCGGACTGACTTCCTTAATTAAAGATGCCAGCTACTTTTCCTTTATAGTTTTGATTATAATTATTGTGTGTCTGCCTTCCATATGCTAAACTATGTTTCTTGATTCCAGATTTGTTCCAGATTTAAAACACGGTGGAGATAGAGACCCGCTTGCACTAGGCGACGACACAAGACACAGACTTTCGAACTACACTCCTGCATCCGGTATAGTACTATCCTTTTTTTACTCTCTACAAAGAAGAATGAATCAAGCTGCAAGGATATCCACTAAGTAACAAATACACCTTTACATCATAATTTAAGAATAGACGACTACACCGAAAATAAAGAACTTTGATTTTACGCGTACCAACAACATAGAGTCCGGCCGGACTGACTTCCTTAATTAAAGATGCCAGCTACTTTTCCTTTATAGTTTTGATTATAATTATTGTGTGTCTGCCTTCCATATGCTAAACTATGTTTCTTGATTCCAGATTTGTTCCAGATTTAAAACACGGTGGAGATAGAGACCCGCTTGCACTAGGCGACGACACAAGACACAGACTTTCGGAACTACACTCCTGCATCCGGTATAGTACTATCCTTTTTTTACTCTCTACAAAGAAGAATGAATCAAGCTGCAAGGATATCCACTAAGTAACAAATACACCTTTACATCATAATTTAAGAATAGACGACTACACCGAAAATAAAGAACTTTGATTTTACGCGTACCAACAACATAGAGTCCGGCCGGACTGACTTCCTTAATTAAAGATGCCAGCTACTTTTCCTTTATAGTTTTGATTATAATTATTGTGTGTCTGCCTTCCATATGCTAAACTATGTTTCTTGATTCCAGATTTGTTCCAGATTTAAAACACGGTGGAGATAGAGACCCGCTTGCACTAGGCGACGACACAAGACACAGACTTTCGGAACTACACTCCTGCATCCGGTATAGTACTATCCTTTTTTTACTCTCTACAAAGAAGAATGAATCAAGCTGCAAGGATATCCACTAAGTAACAAATACACCTTTACATCATAATTTAAGAATAGACGACTACACCGAAAATAAAGAACTTTGATTTTACGCGTACCAACAACATAGAGTCCGGCCGGACTGACTTCCTTAATTAAAGATGCCAGCTACTTTTCCTTTATAGTTTTGATTATAATTATTGTGTGTCTGCCTTCCATATGCTAAACTATGTTTCTTGATTCCAGATTTGTTCCAGATTTAAAACACGGTGGAGATAGAGACCCGCTTGCACTAGGCGACGACACAAGACACAGACTTTCGGAACTACACTCCTGCATCCGGTATAGTACTATCCTTTTTTTACTCTCTACAAAGAAGAATGAATCAAGCTGCAAGGATATCCACTAAGTAACAAATACACCTTTACATCATAATTTAAGAATAGACGACTACACCGAAAATAAAGAACTTTGATTTTACGCGTACCAACAACATAGAGTCCGGCCGGACTGACTTCCTTAATTAAAGATGCCAGCTACTTTTCCTTTATAGTTTTGATTATAATTATTGTGTGTCTGCCTTCCATATGCTAAACTATGTTTCTTGATTCCAGATTTGTTCCAGATTTAAAACACGGTGGAGATAGAGACCCGCTTGCACTAGGCGACGACACAAGACACAGACTTTCGGAACTACACTCCTGCATCCGGTATAGTACTATCCTTTTTTTACTCTCTACAAAGAAGAATGAATCAAGCTGCAAGGATATCCACTAAGTAACAAATACACCTTTACATCATAATTTAAGAATAGACGACTACACCGAAAATAAAGAACTTTGATTTTACGCGTACCAACAACATAGAGTCCGGCCGGACTGACTTCCTTAATTAAAGATGCCAGCTACTTTTCCTTTATAGTTTTGATTATAATTATTGTGTGTCTGCCTTCCATATGCTAAACTATGTTTCTTGATTCCAGATTTGTTCCAGATTTAAAACACGGTGGAGATAGAGACCCGCTTGCACTAGGCGACGACACAAGACACAGACTTTCGGAACTACACTCCTGCATCCGGTATAGTACTATCCTTTTTTTACTCTCTACAAAGAAGAATGAATCAAGCTGCAAGGATATCCACTAAGTAACAAATACACCTTTACATCATAATTTAAGAATAGACGACTACACCGAAAATAAAGAACTTTGATTTTACGCGTACCAACAACATAGAGTCCGGCCGGACTGACTTCCTTAATTAAAGATGCCAGCTACTTTTCCTTTATAGTTTTGATTATAATTATTGTGTGTCTGCCTTCCATATGCTAAACTATGTTTCTTGATTCCAGATTTGTTCCAGATTTAAAACACGGTGGAGATAGAGACCCGCTTGCACTAGGCGACGACACAAGACACAGACTTTCGGAACTACACTCCTGCATCCGGTATAGTACTATCCTTTTTTTACTCTCTACAAAGAAGAATGAATCAAGCTGCAAGGATATCCACTAAGTAACAAATACACCTTTACATCATAATTTAAGAATAGACGACTACACCGAAAATAAAGAACTTTGATTTTACGCGTACCAACAACATAGAGTCCGGCCGGACTGACTTCCTTAATTAAAGATGCCAGCTACTTTTCCTTTATAGTTTTGATTATAATTATTGTGTGTCTGCCTTCCATATGCTAAACTATGTTTCTTGATTCCAGATTTGTTCCAGATTTAAAACACGGTGGAGATAGAGACCCGCTTGCACTAGGCGACGACACAAGACACAGACTTTCGGAACTACACTCCTGCATCCGGTATAGTACTATCCTTTTTTTACTCTCTACAAAGAAGAATGAATCAAGCTGCAAGGATATCCACTAAGTAACAAATACACCTTTACATCATAATTTAAGAATAGACGACTACACCGAAAATAAAGAACTTTGATTTTACGCGTACCAACAACATAGAGTCCGGCCGGACTGACTTCCTTAATTAAAGATGCCAGCTACTTTTCCTTTATAGTTTTGATTATAATTATTGTGTGTCTGCCTTCCATATGCTAAACTATGTTTCTTGATTCCAGATTTGTTCCAGATTTAAAACACGGTGGAGATAGAGACCCGCTTGCACTAGGCGACGACACAAGACACAGACTTTCGGAACTACACTCCTGCATCCGGTATAGTACTATCCTTTTTTTACTCTCTACAAAGAAGAATGAATCAAGCTGCAAGGATATCCACTAAGTAACAAATACACCTTTACATCATAATTTAAGAATAGACGACTACACCGAAAATAAAGAACTTTGATTTTACGCGTACCAACAACATAGAGTCCGGCCGGACTGACTTCCTTAATTAAAGATGCCAGCTACTTTTCCTTTATAGTTTTGATTATAATTATTGTGTGTCTGCCTTCCATATGCTAAACTATGTTTCTTGATTCCAGATTTGTTCCAGATTTAAAACACGGTGGAGATAGAGACCCGCTTGCACTAGGCGACGACACAAGACACAGACTTTCGGAACTACACTCCTGCATCCGGTATAGTACTATCCTTTTTTTACTCTCTACAAAGAAGAATGAATCAAGCTGCAAGGATATCCACTAAGTAACAAATACACCTTTACATCATAATTTAAGAATAGACGACTACACCGAAAATAAAGAACTTTGATTTTACGCGTACCAACAACATAGAGTCCGGCCGGACTGACTTCCTTAATTAAAGATGCCAGCTACTTTTCCTTTATAGTTTTGATTATAATTATTGTGTGTCTGCCTTCCATATGCTAAACTATGTTTCTTGATTCCAGATTTGTTCCAGATTTAAAACACGGTGGAGATAGAGACCCGCTTGCACTAGGCGACGACACAAGACACAGACTTTCGGAACTACACTCCTGCATCCGGTATAGTACTATCCTTTTTTTACTCTCTACAAAGAAGAATGAATCAAGCTGCAAGGATATCCACTAAGTAACAAATACACCTTTACATCATAATTTAAGAATAGACGACTACACCGAAAATAAAGAACTTTGATTTTACGCGTACCAACAACATAGAGTCCGGCCGGACTGACTTCCTTAATTAAAGATGCCAGCTACTTTTCCTTTATAGTTTTGATTATAATTATTGTGTGTCTGCCTTCCATATGCTAAACTATGTTTCTTGATTCCAGATTTGTTCCAGATTTAAAACACGGTGGAGATAGAGACCCGCTTGCACTAGGCGACGACACAAGACACAGACTTTCGGAACTACACTCCTGCATCCGGTATAGTACTATCCTTTTTTTACTCTCTACAAAGAAGAATGAATCAAGCTGCAAGGATATCCACTAAGTAACAAATACACCTTTACATCATAATTTAAGAATAGACGACTACACCGAAAATAAAGAACTTTGATTTTACGCGTACCAACAACATAGAGTCCGGCCGGACTGACTTCCTTAATTAAAGATGCCAGCTACTTTTCCTTTATAGTTTTGATTATAATTATTGTGTGTCTGCCTTCCATATGCTAAACTATGTTTCTTGATTCCAGATTTGTTCCAGATTTAAAACACGGTGGAGATAGAGACCCGCTTGCACTAGGCGACGACACAAGACACAGACTTTCGGAACTACACTCCTGCATCCGGTATAGTACTATCCTTTTTTTACTCTCTACAAAGAAGAATGAATCAAGCTGCAAGGATATCCACTAAGTAACAAATACACCTTTACATCATAATTTAAGAATAGACGACTACACCGAAAATAAAGAACTTTGATTTTACGCGTACCAACAACATAGAGTCCGGCCGGACTGACTTCCTTAATTAAAGATGCCAGCTACTTTTCCTTTATAGTTTTGATTATAATTATTGTGTGTCTGCCTTCCATATGCTAAACTATGTTTCTTGATTCCAGATTTGTTCCAGATTTAAAACACGGTGGAGATAGAGACCCGCTTGCACTAGGCGACGACACAAGACACAGACTTTCGGAACTACACTCCTGCATCCGGTATAGTACTATCCTTTTTTTACTCTCTACAAAGAAGAATGAATCAAGCTGCAAGGATATCCACTAAGTAACAAATACACCTTTACATCATAATTTAAGAATAGACGACTACACCGAAAATAAAGAACTTTGATTTTACGCGTACCAACAACATAGAGTCCGGCCGGACTGACTTCCTTAATTAAAGATGCCAGCTACTTTTCCTTTATAGTTTTGATTATAATTATTGTGTGTCTGCCTTCCATATGCTAAACTATGTTTCTTGATTCCAGATTTGTTCCAGATTTAAAACACGGTGGAGATAGAGACCCGCTTGCACTAGGCGACGACACAAGACACAGACTTTCGGAACTACACTCCTGCATCCGGTATAGTACTATCCTTTTTTTACTCTCTACAAAGAAGAATGAATCAAGCTGCAAGGATATCCACTAAGTAACAAATACACCTTTACATCATAATTTAAGAATAGACGACTACACCGAAAATAAAGAACTTTGATTTTACGCGTACCAACAACATAGAGTCCGGCCGGACTGACTTCCTTAATTAAAGATGCCAGCTACTTTTCCTTTATAGTTTTGATTATAATTATTGTGTGTCTGCCTTCCATATGCTAAACTATGTTTCTTGATTCCAGATTTGTTCCAGATTTAAAACACGGTGGAGATAGAGACCCGCTTGCACTAGGCGACGACACAAGACACAGACTTTCGGAACTACACTCCTGCATCCGGTATAGTACTATCCTTTTTTTACTCTCTACAAAGAAGAATGAATCAAGCTGCAAGGATATCCACTAAGTAACAAATACACCTTTACATCATAATTTAAGAATAGACGACTACACCGAAAATAAAGAACTTTGATTTTACGCGTACCAACAACATAGAGTCCGGCCGGACTGACTTCCTTAATTAAAGATGCCAGCTACTTTTCCTTTATAGTTTTGATTATAATTATTGTGTGTCTGCCTTCCATATGCTAAACTATGTTTCTTGATTCCAGATTTGTTCCAGATTTAAAACACGGTGGAGATAGAGACCCGCTTGCACTAGGCGACGACACAAGACACAGACTTTCGGAACTACACTCCTGCATCCGGTATAGTACTATCCTTTTTTTACTCTCTACAAAGAAGAATGAATCAAGCTGCAAGGATATCCACTAAGTAACAAATACACCTTTACATCATAATTTAAGAATAGACGACTACACCGAAAATAAAGAACTTTGATTTTACGCGTACCAACAACATAGAGTCCGGCCGGACTGACTTCCTTAATTAAAGATGCCAGCTACTTTTCCTTTATAGTTTTGATTATAATTATTGTGTGTCTGCCTTCCATATGCTAAACTATGTTTCTTGATTCCAGATTTGTTCCAGATTTAAAACACGGTGGAGATAGAGACCCGCTTGCACTAGGCGACGACACAAGACACAGACTTTCGGAACTACACTCCTGCATCCGGTATAGTACTATCCTTTTTTTACTCTCTACAAAGAAGAATGAATCAAGCTGCAAGGATATCCACTAAGTAACAAATACACCTTTACATCATAATTTAAGAATAGACGACTACACCGAAAATAAAGAACTTTGATTTTACGCGTACCAACAACATAGAGTCCGGCCGGACTGACTTCCTTAATTAAAGATGCCAGCTACTTTTCCTTTATAGTTTTGATTATAATTATTGTGTGTCTGCCTTCCATATGCTAAACTATGTTTCTTGATTCCAGATTTGTTCCAGATTTAAAACACGGTGGAGATAGAGACCCGCTTGCACTAGGCGACGACACAAGACACAGACTTTCGGAACTACACTCCTGCATCCGGTATAGTACTATCCTTTTTTTACTCTCTACAAAGAAGAATGAATCAAGCTGCAAGGATATCCACTAAGTAACAAATACACCTTTACATCATAATTTAAGAATAGACGACTACACCGAAAATAAAGAACTTTGATTTTACGCGTACCAACAACATAGAGTCCGGCCGGACTGACTTCCTTAATTAAAGATGCCAGCTACTTTTCCTTTATAGTTTTGATTATAATTATTGTGTGTCTGCCTTCCATATGCTAAACTATGTTTCTTGATTCCAGATTTGTTCCAGATTTAAAACACGGTGGAGATAGAGACCCGCTTGCACTAGGCGACGACACAAGACACAGACTTTCGGAACTACACTCCTGCATCCGGTATAGTACTATCCTTTTTTTACTCTCTACAAAGAAGAATGAATCAAGCTGCAAGGATATCCACTAAGTAACAAATACACCTTTACATCATAATTTAAGAATAGACGACTACACCGAAAATAAAGAACTTTGATTTTACGCGTACCAACAACATAGAGTCCGGCCGGACTGACTTCCTTAATTAAAGATGCCAGCTACTTTTCCTTTATAGTTTTGATTATAATTATTGTGTGTCTGCCTTCCATATGCTAAACTATGTTTCTTGATTCCAGATTTGTTCCAGATTTAAAACACGGTGGAGATAGAGACCCGCTTGCACTAGGCGACGACACAAGACACAGACTTTCGGAACTACACTCCTGCATCCGGTATAGTACTATCCTTTTTTTACTCTCTACAAAGAAGAATGAATCAAGCTGCAAGGATATCCACTAAGTAACAAATACACCTTTACATCATAATTTAAGAATAGACGACTACACCGAAAATAAAGAACTTTGATTTTACGCGTACCAACAACATAGAGTCCGGCCGGACTGACTTCCTTAATTAAAGATGCCAGCTACTTTTCCTTTATAGTTTTGATTATAATTATTGTGTGTCTGCCTTCCATATGCTAAACTATGTTTCTTGATTCCAGATTTGTTCCAGATTTAAAACACGGTGGAGATAGAGACCCGCTTGCACTAGGCGACGACACAAGACACAGACTTTCGGAACTACACTCCTGCATCCGGTATAGTACTATCCTTTTTTTACTCTCTACAAAGAAGAATGAATCAAGCTGCAAGGATATCCACTAAGTAACAAATACACCTTTACATCATAATTTAAGAATAGACGACTACACCGAAAATAAAGAACTTTGATTTTACGCGTACCAACAACATAGAGTCCGGCCGGACTGACTTCCTTAATTACAGATGCCAGCTACTTTTCTTATAGTTTTGATTATAATTATTGTGTGTCTGCCTTCCATATGCTAAACTATGTTTCTTGATTCCAGATTTGTTCCAGATTTAAAACACGGTGGAGATAGAGACCCGCTTGCACTAGGCGACGACACAAGACACAGACTTTCGGAACTACACTCCTGCATCCGGTATAGTACTATCCTTTTTTTACTCTCTACAAAGAAGAATGAATCAAGCTGCAAGGATATCCACTAAGTAACAAATACACCTTTACATCATAATTTAAGAATAGACGACTACACCGAAAATAAAGAACTTTGATTTTACGCGTACCAACAACATAGAGTCCGGCCGGACTGACTTCCTTAATTAAAGATGCCAGCTACTTTTCCTTTATAGTTTTGATTATAATTATTGTGTGTCTGCCTTCCATATGCTAAACTATGTTTCTTGATTCCAGATTTGTTCCAGATTTAAAACACGGTGGAGATAGAGACCCGCTTGCACTAGGCGACGACACAAGACACAGACTTTCGGAACTACACTCCTGCATCCGGTATAGTACTATCCTTTTTTTACTCTCTACAAAGAAGAATGAATCAAGCTGCAAGGATATCCACTAAGTAACAAATACACCTTTACATCATAATTTAAGAATAGACGACTACACCGAAAATAAAGAACTTTGATTTTACGCGTACCAACAACATAGAGTCCGGCCGGACTGACTTCCTTAATTAAAGATGCCAGCTACTTTTCCTTTATAGTTTTGATTATAATTATTGTGTGTCTGCCTTCCATATGCTAAACTATGTTTCTTGATTCCAGATTTGTTCCAGATTTAAAACACGGTGGAGATAGAGACCCGCTTGCACTAGGCGACGACACAAGACACAGACTTTCGGAACTACACTCCTGCATCCGGTATAGTACTATCCTTTTTTTACTCTCTACAAAGAAGAATGAATCAAGCTGCAAGGATATCCACTAAGTAACAAATACACCTTTACATCATAATTTAAGAATAGACGACTACACCGAAAATAAAGAACTTTGATTTTACGCGTACCAACAACATAGAGTCCGGCCGGACTGACTTCCTTAATTAAAGATGCCAGCTACTTTTCCTTTATAGTTTTGATTATAATTATTGTGTGTCTGCCTTCCATATGCTAAACTATGTTTCTTGATTCCAGATTTGTTCCAGATTTAAAACACGGTGGAGATAGAGACCCGCTTGCACTAGGCGACGACACAAGACACAGACTTTCGGAACTACACTCCTGCATCCGGTATAGTACTATCCTTTTTTTACTCTCTACAAAGAAGAATGAATCAAGCTGCAAGGATATCCACTAAGTAACAAATACACCTTTACATCATAATTTAAGAATAGACGACTACACCGAAAATAAAGAACTTTGATTTTACGCGTACCAACAACATAGAGTCCGGCCGGACTGACTTCCTTAATTAAAGATGCCAGCTACTTTTCCTTTATAGTTTTGATTATAATTATTGTGTGTCTGCCTTCCATATGCTAAACTATGTTTCTTGATTCCAGATTTGTTCCAGATTTAAAACACGGTGGAGATAGAGACCCGCTTGCACTAGGCGACGACACAAGACACAGACTTTCGGAACTACACTCCTGCATCCGGTATAGTACTATCCTTTTTTTACTCTCTACAAAGAAGAATGAATCAAGCTGCAAGGATATCCACTAAGTAACAAATACACCTTTACATCATAATTTAAGAATAGACGACTACACCGAAAATAAAGAACTTTGATTTTACGCGTACCAACAACATAGAGTCCGGCCGGACTGACTTCCTTAATTAAAGATGCCAGCTACTTTTCCTTTATAGTTTTGATTATAATTATTGTGTGTCTGCCTTCCATATGCTAAACTATGTTTCTTGATTCCAGATTTGTTCCAGATTTAAAACACGGTGGAGATAGAGACCCGCTTGCACTAGGCGACGACACAAGACACAGACTTTCGGAACTACACTCCTGCATCCGGTATAGTACTATCCTTTTTTTACTCTCTACAAAGAAGAATGAATCAAGCTGCAAGGATATCCACTAAGTAACAAATACACCTTTACATCATAATTTAAGAATAGACGACTACACCGAAAATAAAGAACTTTGATTTTACGCGTACCAACAACATAGAGTCCGGCCGGACTGACTTCCTTAATTAAAGATGCCAGCTACTTTTCCTTTATAGTTTTGATTATAATTATTGTGTGTCTGCCTTCCATATGCTAAACTATGTTTCTTGATTCCAGATTTGTTCCAGATTTAAAACACGGTGGAGATAGAGACCCGCTTGCACTAGGCGACGACACAAGACACAGACTTTCGGAACTACACTCCTGCATCCGGTATAGTACTATCCTTTTTTTACTCTCTACAAAGAAGAATGAATCAAGCTGCAAGGATATCCACTAAGTAACAAATACACCTTTACATCATAATTTAAGAATAGACGACTACACCGAAAATAAAGAACTTTGATTTTACGCGTACCAACAACATAGAGTCCGGCCGGACTGACTTCCTTAATTAAAGATGCCAGCTACTTTTCCTTTATAGTTTTGATTATAATTATTGTGTGTCTGCCTTCCATATGCTAAACTATGTTTCTTGATTCCAGATTTGTTCCAGATTTAAAACACGGTGGAGATAGAGACCCGCTTGCACTAGGCGACGACACAAGACACAGACTTTCGGAACTACACTCCTGCATCCGGTATAGTACTATCCTTTTTTTACTCTCTACAAAGAAGAATGAATCAAGCTGCAAGGATATCCACTAAGTAACAAATACACCTTTACATCATAATTTAAGAATAGACGACTACACCGAAAATAAAGAACTTTGATTTTACGCGTACCAACAACATAGAGTCCGGCCGGACTGACTTCCTTAATTAAAGATGCCAGCTACTTTTCCTTTATAGTTTTGATTATAATTATTGTGTGTCTGCCTTCCATATGCTAAACTATGTTTCTTGATTCCAGATTTGTTCCAGATTTAAAACACGGTGGAGATAGAGACCCGCTTGCACTAGGCGACGACACAAGACACAGACTTTCGGAACTACACTCCTGCATCCGGTATAGTACTATCCTTTTTTTACTCTCTACAAAGAAGAATGAATCAAGCTGCAAGGATATCCACTAAGTAACAAATACACCTTTACATCATAATTTAAGAATAGACGACTACACCGAAAATAAAGAACTTTGATTTTACGCGTACCAACAACATAGAGTCCGGCCGGACTGACTTCCTTAATTAAAGATGCCAGCTACTTTTCCTTTATAGTTTTGATTATAATTATTGTGTGTCTGCCTTCCATATGCTAAACTATGTTTCTTGATTCCAGATTTGTTCCAGATTTAAAACACGGTGGAGATAGAGACCCGCTTGCACTAGGCGACGACACAAGACACAGACTTTCGGAACTACACTCCTGCATCCGGTATAGTACTATCCTTTTTTTACTCTCTACAAAGAAGAATGAATCAAGCTGCAAGGATATCCACTAAGTAACAAATACACCTTTACATCATAATTTAAGAATAGACGACTACACCGAAAATAAAGAACTTTGATTTTACGCGTACCAACAACATAGAGTCCGGCCGGACTGACTTCCTTAATTAAAGATGCCAGCTACTTTTCCTTTATAGTTTTGATTATAATTATTGTGTGTCTGCCTTCCATATGCTAAACTATGTTTCTTGATTCCAGATTTGTTCCAGATTTAAAACACGGTGGAGATAGAGACCCGCTTGCACTAGGCGACGACACAAGACACAGACTTTCGGAACTACACTCCTGCATCCGGTATAGTACTATCCTTTTTTTACTCTCTACAAAGAAGAATGAATCAAGCTGCAAGGATATCCACTAAGTAACAAATACACCTTTACATCATAATTTAAGAATAGACGACTACACCGAAAATAAAGAACTTTGATTTTACGCGTACCAACAACATAGAGTCCGGCCGGACTGACTTCCTTAATTAAAGATGCCAGCTACTTTTCCTTTATAGTTTTGATTATAATTATTGTGTGTCTGCCTTCCATATGCTAAACTATGTTTCTTGATTCCAGATTTGTTCCAGATTTAAAACACGGTGGAGATAGAGACCCGCTTGCACTAGGCGACGACACAAGACACAGACTTTCGGAACTACACTCCTGCATCCGGTATAGTACTATCCTTTTTTTACTCTCTACAAAGAAGAATGAATCAAGCTGCAAGGATATCCACTAAGTAACAAATACACCTTTACATCATAATTTAAGAATAGACGACTACACCGAAAATAAAGAACTTTGATTTTACGCGTACCAACAACATAGAGTCCGGCCGGACTGACTTCCTTAATTAAAGATGCCAGCTACTTTTCCTTTATAGTTTTGATTATAATTATTGTGTGTCTGCCTTCCATATGCTAAACTATGTTTCTTGATTCCAGATTTGTTCCAGATTTAAAACACGGTGGAGATAGAGACCCGCTTGCACTAGGCGACGACACAAGACACAGACTTTCGGAACTACACTCCTGCATCCGGTATAGTACTATCCTTTTTTTACTCTCTACAAAGAAGAATGAATCAAGCTGCAAGGATATCCACTAAGTAACAAATACACCTTTACATCATAATTTAAGAATAGACGACTACACCGAAAATAAAGAACTTTGATTTTACGCGTACCAACAACATAGAGTCCGGCCGGACTGACTTCCTTAATTAAAGATGCCAGCTACTTTTCCTTTATAGTTTTGATTATAATTATTGTGTGTCTGCCTTCCATATGCTAAACTATGTTTCTTGATTCCAGATTTGTTCCAGATTTAAAACACGGTGGAGATAGAGACCCGCTTGCACTAGGCGACGACACAAGACACAGACTTTCGGAACTACACTCCTGCATCCGGTATAGTACTATCCTTTTTTTACTCTCTACAAAGAAGAATGAATCAAGCTGCAAGGATATCCACTAAGTAACAAATACACCTTTACATCATAATTTAAGAATAGACGACTACACCGAAAATAAAGAACTTTGATTTTACGCGTACCAACAACATAGAGTCCGGCCGGACTGACTTCCTTAATTAAAGATGCCAGCTACTTTTCCTTTATAGTTTTGATTATAATTATTGTGTGTCTGCCTTCCATATGCTAAACTATGTTTCTTGATTCCAGATTTGTTCCAGATTTAAAACACGGTGGAGATAGAGACCCGCTTGCACTAGGCGACGACACAAGACACAGACTTTCGGAACTACACTCCTGCATCCGGTATAGTACTATCCTTTTTTTACTCTCTACAAAGAAGAATGAATCAAGCTGCAAGGATATCCACTAAGTAACAAATACACCTTTACATCATAATTTAAGAATAGACGACTACACCGAAAATAAAGAACTTTGATTTTACGCGTACCAACAACATAGAGTCCGGCCGGACTGACTTCCTTAATTAAAGATGCCAGCTACTTTTCCTTTATAGTTTTGATTATAATTATTGTGTGTCTGCCTTCCATATGCTAAACTATGTTTCTTGATTCCAGATTTGTTCCAGATTTAAAACACGGTGGAGATAGAGACCCGCTTGCACTAGGCGACGACACAAGACACAGACTTTCGGAACTACACTCCTGCATCCGGTATAGTACTATCCTTTTTTTACTCTCTACAAAGAAGAATGAATCAAGCTGCAAGGATATCCACTAAGTAACAAATACACCTTTACATCATAATTTAAGAATAGACGACTACACCGAAAATAAAGAACTCTTGATTTTACGCGTACCAACAACATAGAGTCCGGCCGGACTGACTTCCTTAATTAAAGATGCCAGCTACTTTTCCTTTATAGTTTTGATTATAATTATTGTGTGTCTGCCTTCCATATGCTAAACTATGTTTCTTGATTCCAGATTTGTTCCAGATTTAAAACACGGTGGAGATAGAGACCCGCTTGCACTAGGCGACGACACAAGACACAGACTTTCGGAACTACACTCCTGCATCCGGTATAGTACTATCCTTTTTTTACTCTCTACAAAGAAGAATGAATCAAGCTGCAAGGATATCCACTAAGTAACAAATACACCTTTACATCATAATTTAAGAATAGACGACTACACCGAAAATAAAG